>CANNZV010005096.1:0-31308 GCA_947561585.1 Caprella mutica | reverse complement strand
AAGACTCTGCCCCCTTGTCACTGTAGCCCACCTGCAGCACCATGTGTTTGTCGCAGATGGTCTCGTAGCTCCCATAATCCAACATGGCGTTTAGAGTGGGGTGAACGAAAGGCACGTGAAATCCCTCCAAATAGTTATCGATATAAAGTGCCCAGTGCGACTGAACGTTGTAGGTCTTGCTGTATTCTGGAGCAAACTGGAACTGATCGATGTCCAGAAAGCCCACACGCTGACTGAGCTCGTCCAGCATTTCGCTAAAATCAATTTGCGGATCAAGGCTAGCAAATAAAAACTTAGACCATTTCTGTAGGGGAACGCGGTGCAGGTTTTCGCAGGGCCTCGGAAAGTCCTTGACCTCCTTGAACTCAGGCATGTACTCAAACTTACCATCGAGATCAAAACGTCTGCCGTGATAGGAGCACTGTAGCTTCTTGTTTTTACCGGCGTGATGCGAAACGATGAATCCGCGATGGGTACAAACGTTTGACAGGCATTTGATGTTTTCGTCTTCCTTGGTGAGTACCAGTGGCTCTTCATTGTACTTCTCCAGATAGGTAAACGGGAACGTATTGATGGCCACGTTGAAAATCTCTTTTTCGTCACCAATGTATTGCCAGCTTTTGGCGAAAACGGCCTCTTTCATTTGCTCCCAAACAGCGGGGTCAAAGTAAAAATCGGCCGGCAGCGTAGCCGAGTGTGCAATATTTTCAGTGACTTTTTTCATTTTCAGAAAGGGGATTCAATGTGTGATATAAGTTACACCTTAAAGAACAACAATTTGATGGGAAGTGCAAAGGTAGTCAGTGTGTGATGTGAGATCCGTGCTCCTGCACCGATGTGGGGCATCGACCCCAAGTTTGGCGCAGCCAACAGTCATGTAAAGCTTTACCAAACGAGCCCTGCGGGCTCACATCCGCACAGGAGCGCGGATCACACACAATTTTTCCTTAAATTCAACACCAATCCAAACCCTAGCTCCGATGAAGAAATGGTCAATCTTGCTATTAACATTCTGCCTTCTCTCTTGCGAAAATCAACCTCCAACTTCCTATCTGATCTCAGGAACCATCGTTGATGGCTCAGGTGCGGCGCCATTCGAAGGACATGTTTGGATCGATGATGATCGCATTGCAGGTGTTTTCGCCTCAGACCAAGATTTGCCTGAAGTTGATCAAATTATCGACGCCAAAGGTCAGATCATTTCGCCAGGATTTATCGATCCGCACACACATGCATGGCACGACCTTGAAGGAAGAAATCCCGATAATCTCAACTACCTCTACCAAGGCGTAACCACGGTCATGTGCGGTAATGATGGCCGCGGACCCATCAAAGTTGACTCGTCGGCACAAGTGATGCTTGCTCACGGTATCGGGACCAATGCTGCTTTTATGGTGGGGCACGCAACCGTTAGAAGCGCTGTTTTGGGTGACGAAGATGTGCAGCCCGATAGTGCCCAAATGGAAACCATGAGGAGGCTGCTGCGATCGGGACTATCTGAAGGCGCTTTTGGCTTGTCGGCAGGCTTGTATTATGCACCAGGTTCTTTCGCCAAAACCGAAGAGGTTATCGAATTGGCCAAGGTAGCCAGCGAGTTTGATGTTATTTACGAAAGCCATATTCGCGACGAAAGCACTTACAACATTGGTTTACTGGCCGCCGTAAAAGAAGCCATAGAGATTGGCGAAAAGGGCGGCATTCCAACTCACTTGGCACATCTCAAGGCCTTGGGTGTCGATGTTTGGAATTACAGCGACAGCATCATCGCGATCGTCGAGGCAGCTCAAGCTCGCGGACATCAAGTTACGGCCGATCAATATCCGTGGCGCGCATCGGGAACCAATACCAACTCTGCCTTACTCAATCGATGGGTGCTGGCGGGCGGTAAATCCATGCTGAACCAGCGACTCGATGACTCACAATATTTGGATCGCATCACAGGAGAAATCAAGGAAAACATCAGGCGTCGCGGCGGACCAGAATCTCTCCTCATAACGGCTCGGGCCAAAGATTCTACCTGGATTGGTAAGACGATTGGCCAATTGGCGAAAACATGGGAGATGGCTCCCGAGGAGGCTGCCCTGCACGTAATTAGAAATGGTGGTGCATCGCTGGCATCGTTCAATATGCAACCCGCTGATATCAAGAAACTTATGGTTAAGGATTGGGTGATGACATGCTCAGATGGAAGCACTGGACATCCCCGAAAATATGCCAGTTATCCGAAAAAATACCAAGACTATGTGCTAGCCGACCCCATCCTGACCCTAGAGTCATTTGTGTATAAAAGTAGCTTCCAAGTAGCCCAGACTTTAAAGATGAAGCAACGTGGACTTTTGGCGAAAGGATATTTTGCTGACCTCATAATTTTCGACCCCAGTGGCTTCAAACCCATGGCAGATTTTGAGAACCCAACCGAGCTTGCAGAAGGCATTAAATTTGTTTGGGTCAACGGCAAGCTGGTGATCAGCCAAGGTCAATTTTTGGGCGAAAGATCGGGGCGGGTGTTGAAGAGAGTCACTTCGGTCGGAGATCCGAAATAAAGGACGTGTAAATCTATCATCGATATTCTGACTGTGCGATGAAATTTTCTCGCAAAGGCACAAAGGGAAAAGTGATTTGTATGGGTGGTTATTTGACTTTCATTCGGCAAGGCTTAAGCCGATACGTCGGACCGACGCAGATTGCTGCGCAATGGAAAACAAGTTCGCAAGGCTTCTATTATTGCAGTTGATAATTGAGATATGCCAGGTATTGAATTTCGATACTTGCTGTGCGATCTGCGATTACGTTGCAATCCATGTTTGCAATGTGAAAAATCAATTCAATTACCGTTATTTGAGCTTTCGTAAATACAAATCACCTATGACCAAAGATACCTCCAATCAAACTGCACATTCTGAATATGGCCAACTCACATCGGTTTACATCAAGCAGGTTCAAGCGGCTTTCGTGAGTGAGGAGGCTGTGGATGCCAATTGGAAAGATCTCAACTATTTGGGTAAGCCCGATTTGAATTTGGCTCAAGGAGAATACAGTAACTTCGTTTCAATTTTGGCGAAAGTTGGGACAGAGATCCTGAGTATGCCTTATGACGAAAGAGTTGGAATGGACTCCATGTATTGTAGGGATTCTTCTATAGCTACCAACAAGGGCATGATCCTTTGCAACATGGGTAAAGGGCAGCGTAGTACTGAACCAGCTGCTTCTCGAAAGGCATTTGAATTGGCAGGCATTCCTGTTTTGGGCGAAATCACAGCACCCGGCACACTTGAAGGTGGTGATGTAGCTTGGTTGGACGAAAAGACCTTAGCGGTGGCACATGGCTATCGGACTAATGACGAGGGGTTTCGCCAATTGCAAACTTTGTTGAAGCCACAAGGAGTAACCGTAATGCAAGTGTTCTTGCCTCATTATAAAGGTCCGTCAGATGTATTTCATTTGATGTCGATTTTCAGTCCGGTCGATAAAGATCTAGCAGTGGTTTATTCGCCACTGATGCCGGTAGTATTTCGCCAAGAATTGCTAGCCCGTGGTTTCGAGTTGATTGAAGTTCCTGAAGAAGAATTTGAATCGATGGGATGCAATGTGTTGGCCGTTGCGCCACGTCAGTGCATGATGGTTGAGGGCAACCCGATCACCAAGCAGCGACTGGAAGCAGCTGGTGCTGAAGTTTTTGAGTATTCTGGTCAGGAAATCAGTGTTAAAGGAGGAGGTGGTCCGACGTGTATGACCAGGCCGATTTGGAGGGAGGGCTCACAGTAAGCTCGCATTGCAATGGGTCACAGTAGGCTCGCATTGCAATGCGAGCTGAGCAATGACCACGCTCGCGACAATCACTGGAAGCGAGACTCATAGCCGAGCAGAGAGCTTTGCATGTAGAATAGGGTGCTGGACCCGAGAGGCTAAAAGCTGGAACTTTTAGGACGGCGACTGGGTCTTTCAAGAATAATATCTGTTTAATGAATGAGTGCCATCGGTACTCTTGGTTGTAGCCCAGTACTTTAGTGCTGGGTAAAGGCGACATACGACCGACCCCGAGTGCCAGAGGCACTCTTGAAAGGTTGCTTTACGTATATTAGTCAATGAAAAGGAATCAAATTCTGCTTATCGTCATCACAGTATTGATTGCAACTTATTGCGCTTTACATGCCTTTGAGTTTGAGCTCCGAACAAGAACTGAGTATTGGGTAGTGTTTGTGAAGCTAATGGCCGGCCTGTTCGCAATGATCTTATCTCTTTTCCTACGAGCGAATTGGTGGAAAAAGGCTATCGCATTTATTGCACTTTGGTGTTTGTTTGGAATATTTATTCCCGAAACTGGTCTTTGGAATTATTCACTAAATCGATACGTGAAAGCAGAAATCTCTGAATATGAAAAAATCCATGAATCCATAAAACTAGCACAATTAGACGGAGTTGGATATATTTCTTGTAGGAAAGACAGTCTTGAATTTAGGTCAAGTAC
The DNA here is from genome assembly GCA_947561585.1 of Caprella mutica. Lineage (NCBI taxonomy): Eukaryota > Metazoa > Arthropoda > Malacostraca > Amphipoda > Caprellidae > Caprella > Caprella mutica. The sequence continues at coordinate 26,840 of CANNZV010005096.1, read as the reverse complement.
TAGTAAAGAAGTTGGAGAATTCGAGCGAGCCAAGCTGCCTGATTTTTGTCAAGAGATCAGTGAGATTGATGCTAGCGAAATATGGATTGATAACGATCAGAACATCTATCTCTTTGCAATTTATCGCTTTATTGACAATGGATATGGATTCTTGTATGTCGATACAGCCATCCCTTTAAGTGAAATTTATGCAACTAGAGTCAATGGGCTTCAGATAACCAGCCTTATAAAGGTGGCTGACAACTGGTACTATGCTAGTTTTACTTGAGATCACAGTAGGCTCGCACTGCAGTGCGAGCCTACTGTGATCCTTGATTATGGCAGCAAAAACACCTCTCTTTTACTAAATTTCCCTATCTTATTCTGCGCCACCACATCAAACGTGAAGATCCATATTCTCCTTTTGTTAATCATTTTGGTATTTCTTTCTTCATGTAGAGAAGAAGAAGTGATTCTTAAGCCCTTCGAGTTGAATCGAGAATTAACTTGTGACGATTTGGAAGCACAAGGGTATCGATGGTCTCCTGGAGTCGATGTTATTTTGATCGGTAAAATTTATGAGAATACGGCTGTCTACTATCAATTGGAACATGACGACTGTGACTTTTTAGAAGGAAAGTATTACAAATTGAGAAATTGGGCGGTTGGCACCCAACGAGGGTCTGGTGAATATTTCCTGTATGAGGACGATTCAATATTCTTAGATAAATTCTATGAGTATACACCTCGTCTATGTGAATGTGCTTCTGTTTATTGGCGAAACTTTATTGTTCATGTGCAACCAAAAGACACCGTTTCAATTGAGCAGATGATTAATAATGATAAAAAGCCATTGGAGAGTTGGGTTCCTCAATATGGTAACACTCTGAAACCAAAGCTAGCTCAAAGAAGATACAGATGGTTAGATAAAAGAACCGATTGGAGACATTTGAATTTGCCTAAGAATGCGTGTTGGGGAGGAGCAGCTGCAGGTGAAGTACTAACTGATCACCTTATAGCAAACGAACTTGAGCTCTATTCAAGTCTTGAACATAATGAATTGATGAGAACTCTCAGAATGATCCCAGATACCAAAGGCGAAGTCTTAGTTCTGGAAAAGTTTTGGGAAAGCGAGGAGGGAGCAACAGCTGATCCAATATTGGTGTATGCAGATTTATTAAGTGAAAAAACTAATCCGAGATATATGGAAACGGCAAACTAGATATTTGATAATTATGTCAAGATTGGATTATGACCATTTACGTGTTGATGGGCTAAAAGCTGTCCTGGAACAAGTAACAGAAACTTGATCGGAAGAAATCAAGAGCTGCTGTCCCGGATAACTCATATTCTGAATCTCGCGATCAATTAAGAGTCTAGCTTTCTCATTCATAAAATCGAAAACCCAGAAGTTGAGACAGTTGAAATGAAGCGTCAAATGATAGAGACACTTTTAAGGGTATTGGTGAAGATTGAGATTTTTTCTATCTTTTTCAACAAACTCAGATCCTATGGAACACATCTTAAAAAACTGGAAGAGGAACGCCGAAAGGAATAGAGAAAAGAATTTCAATTTCATCAGATCTCTGAAAAGTAAAGATCCTGATCGGGTCGATAAAGTTGCTCGAGAGGAGCACAAACAAGCGTTCGAAAGAATTGACTGCACCCAATGTGGCAATTGTTGCCGAGTAAGACAGCCATTAGTGACCGACCAAGACATGGAGGGAATCGCAGAGTTCTTGAATGTCTCAGTTGAGCAAGTAAAAGAAGATTATTTGCTTTTAGATGAGGATAATGACTGGGTTACGAATTCATCACCATGCCCTTTCCTTAACCTCGAAAATAACCATTGCAACATTTATGAGGTGCGACCCGGTGAATGTAAGGGATATCCATATACAGACAGAGAATATTTTGCCAGTAGATCCTATGGACATACTGCAAACTCTCTTGATTGTCCGGCCGTCTTTCATATCATTGAAGAAATGAAAGTCAGGATTGGAGGGAGGAGGTATAGGTGAAGAGCTCCAAAGCTTTCGCTTCGTAGAGGCTGGCTGCGCCAGCACATCCGTGCGGGAGCAAGGATCAGACAGATATCCCACAAGTAAAGAAATAACAGAACACAGCCATCGCATATTTCTATTTCGTAGTGTAGTATTTCTCCGCAGAGCTTATGATCCTTACGTCCTTATAAGGCGCAGCCGCTGCTTTGTACGAAAATCTCAGCTCAGCTCTATATCACTCCTGCAAGTCATCCAGTTTCTACGAACCAGTTTTCAGCTTCTACTTCAAATATCCTCGTATCCCATAACTGGCCAATACTCCTTCTCCGGTGGCTGCAGCAACTTGAGCAATAGCACCTTCCCGACAATCACCTGCTGCGAAAATTCCTTCCACATTGGTCTGAGCCAATCCACTGGTCTTGATGAATCCTCTTTCGTCCAACTCGATTAAATCGCGGAATGGCTTAGTGTTAGGTACCAAACCAATGAAGATAAACACTCCATCGGCAGAAATCTCCATCTCAGATCTGGTATCGTTGTCTTTCACTTTTAAACTCTTAAAGGTCCCGTTGTTTTTGGGTACAAACTCCAATGGCGTTTTGTTCATGTAAACCGAAATGTTATCAATGGTCTCCAATTTTTCAATGTAAGTAGCTGACGCTGAAAACTCTCGCTTACGATGAATAATCTTAACGCTCTTACAGAAACCCGCCAAGAAGATGCCTTCTTCTAAAGCCGAGTTTCCTCCGCCAACCACAATGATGTCCTTGTCTCTGTAAAATGCTCCGTCGCAGGTCGCACAGAAATGTACACCCGAGCCGATCATCTCAGACTCATTGGGTATTCCCAAAGTACGGTAGGTGGAGCCAGTCGAAAGCACCACAGACTTACCGAAATAAGTTGCAGTCTTGGTTTTGATTTCGAACAGATCACCATCCTTAGTGATGTCGATGACCTCTTCGCCGGTCTTGATAACAGCGCCATATACCTTGGCTTGCTCCTCCATGCGCTCCATTAATTTCGGACCAGAAATGGATTTAAAGCCCGGATAGTTTTCTATCTTTTCGGTCAAGAATGCATTTCCTCCAATGGTTGATTTTTCTAAAATGAGGGTATCAAACCGGTCACGTTGTGCATAAATCGAAGTGGTTAGGCCGGCAGCTCCGCCACCAATGATGATGCTATGAAAAATACGCTGCTCTTTTTCGACATCAATCGAAAGCAATTTCGTCAATTCAGCATTGTCGGGATTGGTATGAGGTACATCATCGATCAAAATAGTCGGAATGATGCGTTTTCCCTTATTGATTTCTTCAACTTTATCAGTAGCCCAATCGTGCTCGTCAACATCGATAAACTCAAAATTGATTCCATTGTCACGAAGGAAACTTTTCGCTCTTCGACAATCTGGACACCAGTCTGCGCCAAATAGTTGTACGCGGCCTTCTTCATTAATCCCAAGATAACCAGCCAGGATTTCGTTTCCCGGATTGGTCAAGATCTTCTCACCAATTATGATCGTTGGGATGATGCGTTTGCCATTGTTGATGGCTTCGACTCTAGCTGTTGCTGCTGCATCCAAGTCAACATCTATAAAGTTGTACGAGATGTTATGCGCTTTCAAATAGCTCTTGGCTCTAACACAATCGGGGCACCAATCGGCACCGTATAAGGTGATGTCTATCATTGTATTTAGGTGGGTGGTATGCAGCAATAACGGAGAGATGGATTTTTTAGTTCCTAAAGCCCCAGAGGGGCGAAATATTAATAGCTCCAGAGGAGCGACATATCCCTAGCTCCATAGGAGCGAAATATCGATAGCCCCAGAGGGGCGAAATATTCCTCCATACAATTCATGCATTTGTCGAAATCAAAGAGCTTTGAGGGTGACCACTTGCCTTTTTTTTGAATCTAAGGTAAAACGAAGTATTAATTGTTCTTAAATGGCCGATACCTACTCCCAACTTTATGTACATGTTGTTTTTGCTGTCAAGAGAAGAAAAAGTCAAATTGACCAATCCTGGGAAGATGAGTTATTCAAATATATTACTGGTATAGTCACCAATCATAAACAAAAGTTGATGATAATTAATGGGATGCCAGATCATATTCACATCTTAATTGGATTTAGGCCTACTTGTTCGATTTCAGATTTAGTTCGAATAATCAAATCCAATTCATCCAAATGGATAAACGAGAAAGGCTTAGTAGGCTTAGTACAGGATTTTGCTTGGCAGAATGGCTTTGGAGCATTTACTGTCGGGCATAAGCAAGTTACTGATGTGGCAAATTACATTGCGATTCAAAAAGAACATCATCGAAAAATCTCTTTCAAAGAGGAATATGTGAAACAACTTCAGACCCACAAAATTGGTTATGCAGACGAATATCTCTTTGAAGAGCTACAATGAAAGATATGTCGCTTCTCCCAAGCTAATTGAAAAAGTCTTTTCCGATGCCTACCCTCTTACCGGTATTAGCCAAAAGCCAGCAGCCTAAAGCTCACAACACATACTTCTCAAACAAATCATCTAAAACCTCGCCCGGATCAGTGGTGCGCCCCGGATGAACTTTGGAAGCTTGAATGGTCGTACTGCGAGATGCAGTGAGCCATCTGAAACGACCAGCAAGATCAAGCTCTGCTATTGGTCCCACCATCTTTATTTCCCATACTGATCAGCTTCCAGGTGCTTAGGTAAGCTTCCAGTTCGTCGAGTTCGACATCTTGGAATAAAGCTTTGATTCTTTTTTTCGTCAATACAGTATTTGACGTCGAGAAATTTCTTTCGTCTACAAAGAAGAGCGACTCCAACATTGATGAATTCTTCTCGCTCGACACGCGGGACAAATCGAATGAACGCGTACTCATATACTTCCTTATCTGGCATCGCTAGCTTCTTTAGATAGTACATCAACGAGATCTAGGCGTTTGCTCAAGTAAGCTGCATAGGCAGTACGTTTTTCTTCATTAGTAATGGTCTCACTTTCATCGGTCAGCCAATCTTCAGGAATGATTGAAACGATTTCAGCAATAGCTTGATGGCTGACCAATCGCTTGATTTCGCCAGCAGCCTCTTCAAGTTTGGTAGCTTTTTCGAGTAAAACGTGGTTGGAAACAGGAGGGAAGGTCCTTTCGGAATGGCTCTTCCAATCGCCCCAAGCATGATGGAAATAAAGGGATGCTCCGTGGTCGATCAACCAGAGTTCGCGATTCCAATTCAGCATGTTGGTATTTCTTGCTGTGCGATCAATGTTGGTGATCATGCTATCAAGTATAACCGTCTTGCTTGCCTCCATGGGATCGGCATTTGACACCAATGGATCGTAAGTTATAGAAGTCGATAAGTAATGCAATCCCAAATTCAAACCAACACTGAATCCTAGCAGTTCCTGAATTTCTTGATCGGGCTCGGTCTTGCTGAAAGAATCGTCCAAATTCATGAATACCAATTCTGGCACTTTTAGACCCATAAGTCGAGCCAATTCGCCACCTATTAACTCGGCGATTAATGCGTTTTTTTCCCTGTCCAGCGCCGCGAAATTTAATGACATAAAGGAAGCCGTCGTCGGCCTCAACGATTGCTGGGAGCGAACCACCTTCTCTCAAGGGAGTCACATAGCGGGTGACATCAACAGTACGTATCTCGGGTTTACTCATTGGCTCAAAGATAGAGGATGTATGAACGCATTGCAACGCGTCCCTTCATCCTCTCAACCTCTTCCAGTCTGAGTAAACCTTCGCTCCCCATTTTGGAATCAAACAGATGAGGTCCTCATTATCTGCTTTATCATCAATAATTGAGCTGTACATCAATGCCACTCCATGCTTCTTCGCCTTCATTTTTAAGCTTAACAAATTTGTTGTAGATGGAAACACCCCATATGCCGACGACAGCCAGTAGAACTAAAAAGATGGTCATGAATATCGTTTAATTATTGAAAAATCAAAATGCACAAAACCGATTGAATAGACAAACTAATTTTCCAGTCAATTGATGGGCAAAATGTGAATTTTGTTGCATGTGTGCGCACACTTTGATGATTTCTCTACAAAAAAATACAACTTGCTTTTATAGCATCTTCAGAAAATAATCAAGAACTTAGAGTTTAAACAGTATGTCAACAGTCACTTAATTTTCTGCACTATATGATCGATTTTCTCCCCATCCACGAAAAGGCCGAAGTTGATATCAGTCATCAACACGTCGGACGTACAGATATTACACGATTCGAAAAAATGCACGTGGAAGTATTTGAGAGTTCAGAAAACGCTTCAGTTGCGGTAGCCAATGAAATCGCTGGACTTATTCAAGAAAAGCAAGCCAACGGTGAAAAGTGTGTTTTAGGCTTGGCAACAGGTTCGTCTCCTATAAGAGTCTATGAAGAACTGGTACGAAAGCATCGGGAAGAAGGATTAAGTTTCGAAAATGTAGTGACATTCAATTTGGATGAATATTATCCTCTTGAACCTGAGCATAATCAAAGCTATTGGTACTTTATGCATGAACACCTTTTTAATCATGTTAATGTACCAGCCGAAAACATCAACATTCCCGATGGAACTGTAAAAGTTAAGGATGTTTTTCGTAGCTGCATGGATTATGAAGCGAAAATTGATCAGTATGGAGGACTTGACTTTCAGCTATTAGGTATTGGACGTACAGGCCATGTTGGTTTTAATGAGCCGGGCTCTCACTCGCAATCTTTAACAAGACTGATTACTCTTGACCATTTAACACGAATGGATGCTGCCCCAGACTTTTATGGTATGGACAAAGTGCCCCGGCGTGCTATAACAATGGGTATTAATACGATTAAGAAGGCAAAAAGGATCATTCTAATCGCTTGGGGTAATAAGAAAGCCGACATCATTCAAAAGGCTGTCGAAGGAATAGTTACTTCTGAAATACCATCTACTTTTTTACAAGGTCACGATAACTGCACATTGTTACTCGATACCGAGTCTTCAGCAGAGTTGAAACGTTTTAAAACACCATGGTTAGTAGGACCTTGTCATTGGGATGATGCATTGCGCAGAAAAGCTATAGTTTGGTTGGGGCGAAAAAACCGACAAGCCTTTGCTTAAATTGACAGAAAGAGATTACAATAGTAATGGAATGTCTGACTTGTTGGCGGTCGAAGGATCTGCCTATGAAGTGAACATTAAAATGCACAATACGCTACAGCATACCATCACAGGGTGGCCGGGTGGAAAACCAAACGTTGATGATACCAATCGGCCTGAAAGAGCAGAACCTGCTAAGAAACGAGTGATCATTTTCAGTCCGCATCCAGATGATGATGTGATTTCAATGGGAGGGACATTTTTAAGGCTGGTAAATCAAGGGCATGAGGTGCATGTTGCCTACCAAACTTCGGGTAACCTTGCTGTTGCTAGTCACGATGCACTGCGTTTCGCTGAATTTACACGTGATATGAACGTGGCCAATGGAAACAGTATTGATGGCCTAGATAAGTTAATTGCTGAATTAAAAGATGATAGTAGCAATAGTGAAGTTGATAATGTAAAAGTGCGTACTATCAAGGGTTTAATAAGAAGAGGCGAGGCAAAAGCAGGTGCTCGATTCTGTGGCATCCCTGATTCGCAGATTCATTTTCTGGATATGCCTTTTTTACGAAACTGGGAAAGCTAAGAAAGGTCCATTGACTAAAAGAGACATCAGCTTGATTTCAGATTTACTCACCAAGGTTAAGCCACATCAAGTTTATGCTGCTGGAGATTTGGCAGACCCACATGGGACACACAAGACCTGTTTGGATGCTATATTTCAAGCATTAGAAAACTTGAAGCGAAAGCCTTTTATGAAAGACTGCTGGGTTTGGTTGTATCGAGGGGCATGGCATGAATGGCCTGTTGACGAAATTGAAATGGCTGTTCCTTTAAGCCCAGAAGAAGTGGACAAAAAACGTATTGCCATATTCTTTCACCAATCGCAAAAAGATGGCGTGATGTTCCAAGGTGAGGATAATCGTGAATTCTGGCAACGAGCCGAAGAGCGCAATCGCGAGACTGCTTCGATATACAACCAGTTGGGTTTAACTGAATATGAGGCGATGGAAGCTTTTGTTAGATACCGGTACTAGTTTGAGGTTAGGTTAAGAGTTTGTGGTTAGAAGTCGGGATCTGGTGATTAGGTTGGGACTAGCTACTAAAGAAAATCGATCAAATCAGTCTCGTCCAAAAATTTATCCAGATGACTTGGTTTATTTGAAGCCACCATTACACTTTCATCGTTTTCATCGCTGGTGTGCAATGAAACAAAGAAGTCATTCAAAAGGAAATCATAAACTCTTTCTTGGCCTGCTCTATAACCGACGATTAGTTCTCCTTGGCTAAACAACTGGTCAAGTTTACTGATTTGATCAAGTGCTGTATAGGTTTCAATATTACTCATGTATTTATTGTTAGTAGAACAATTCAATATATTCAATCTATAATCCAATTTTATAAATGATTGATTATCAATAATTTGAGTATTGAAGTAGTTTGAATTGATCTCAAATTGGGAATCTATTTCGCTTTTGGGATAGCGAGAAATCGTAAAACAAAACACAAATTGTTAACTGCAAAACCATTCAATGAAACATTTTCTTCTCCCATTGTTGTTTCTCGGAACTTCAATGAGCCTATCGGCACAGTCGCTACACAATCTCTTTTCGCCTGATGGAAAGTTGAGGTTGCAAGTAGCAGTTTCTGATCATTTGGAGTATGCCCTTTATTTCGAAGATGAATTGATTGTAAGCCCATCTCGAGTTGCCGTTGACTTTGCTACCGGGATAGATTTCGGAATTTCGCCAAAAGTGAAAAAGAAAAAAGAGCGCACTGTTGATGGAAAAGTTGATGCTTTAATTTATGCCAAGCGAAAGCAATTGAAAGAGCATTACCATCAACTTTCGTTCACCTTTAAAGGCAAGTATAAGTGGGAAGCCAGAGCATATGATGATGGTATAGCTTTTCGATTTGTAAACGAAAACAAAAGGCTCAACACTGAAGTGATTTCTGAGACTTTCGAAATTAATGTAAGAGGCAATGACAAAATATGGGCTTCTCATCCGCGCACTGAGGATCCTTTTATCCATGCTTACGAAGATTTCTACGTTGAGACCGACCTTCTTAATATGAGTGACCAAGTAGCAGTAGCTCCATTGTTGATTGAAACTGAGCGTGTCAAACTGATTATTTCAGATGCTGATGTGTATGACTACCCCGTGATGTACCTGCAACGCAATCGCGGAAGTTCAAGGTCGGTGACTGCCAATGGCTTACAAGCTAAGTTTGCCCATTACCCCCTGAAGGAAACTCCAGGTGGGCATATGGATTTTCATCTGAATGTTCCTGAAAGAGCCACGTACATTGCCCGCAAGTCTGGAACTTTTGATATGCCATGGCGCATCATCGGGGTTGCAAAAAAGGATGAAGGCTTATTGGATAACAATTTGGTTTACCTCTTGAATAGGGGCCCAAAAAAGGATTCAGACTTCAGTTGGGTCCAGCCCGGAAAAGTGGCGTGGGATTGGTACAATGATTGGAATTTACAAGGAGTAGATTTTAAAACCGGAATCAATACTCAGACCTACAAGTATTACATCGACTTTGCTGCTGCCAATAAGTTTGAATACATCAACCTTGATGAAGGATGGAGTGAGCAGTTTGATTTACTGAAATATGATCATCGACCAAATTTTGATTTATTGGAGGTGCTAACTTATGCGAAAGAAAAAAAAGTCAAAGTCTTTCTTTGGTGTGTCGCTCGAACTTTAGATGCACAGATGGATGAGTTTATGCCTTTGGCTGAGTCTTGGGGTGTAGCTGGCCTCAAAGTTGACTTTATGGATCGAGACGATCAAATCATGGTTAACTTTTACGAAAGTGCTGCCAAATTAGCTGCCAATCATAAGCTTTTATTGAATTTTCATGGTGCCTACAAGCCTACAGGAATGGAAAGAGAATATCCCAATATTATAAACCGTGAAGGTGTAAGAGGATTAGAGTACAACAAGTTTGACCCTTTGGGAACGACTCCTGAACATGCCGTGACGATTCCATTCATAAGAGGGTTTGCTGGTGCTATGGATTACACGCCTGGAGCAATGGTCAATGCACGAAAGGAAGATTTTAGAACCAGTTTTAGTAGGCCAATGAGCCAAGGGACCCGAGCCCATCAGTTGGCAATGTATGTGGTTTACGATGCCCCTTTAGCGATGCTTGCAGATGCCCCAACCAGGTATGAGGCCGAGCCCATTATCTTAGACTTCTTAAAAGATGTGCCAACTGTGTGGGATGAGACTCTTCCGCTCACTTCTAAGGTGGGTGATTTTGTCACCGTTGCTCGTCGGAAAGGAGATCAATGGTGGATTGGTGGCATGACCGATTGGAGTCCGCGCAAACTAGAGATCGATTTATCGTTTTTGAATTTGGGCACTTATACAGCCAAGATTTATCAAGATGGTCCAAACTCAGGCAGGTTAGGAGAAGATTACCAATTGCTTAAAAAGGAGGTTGATGCAAATTCTCAGCTTGAACTTTACTTGGAAGCTGGAGGAGGAGTTGTGGTTGTTTTGAATCCAATTAGAGATTAATAGTGAGAATGGCCCACATCTTGCTGCCGTTCAAATAATTTTTTTTCAGATAAAGAGCTAAACCATTAGTTTTGTGGCTATTGAAAGGGCTTCTTACTTTCAGTAATTAAGTTGAATTGAAACCTAATAAAAGATGACAATAACAAATGTAATTGATAGACTTCACGCCGGGAACGCCCGATTTGTAGAAGACAAGCTTGACGGAAAGCTTCAAGATAGCAACAGAAGAGATTCCTTAACTGGGGGCCAAGAACCTTATGCAATTGTGCTTAGTTGTGCAGACAGTCGTGTCGTACCAGAATTGGCATTTGATGCTGGATTAGGCGAGTTGTTTGTAGTTAGAGTAGCAGGTAATATTGCAAACAGCTCATCGATTGCTAGTATTGAGTATGCGGTTGCACATTGTGGTTCGCAAGTAATTGTGGTTTTGGGTCACCAAAGTTGTGGTGCTGTAACTGCTGCAGCTGCGGGAGGTGACAATGGTTACAACCTAAACCACTTGCTTTCACACATTGCTCCAGCACTTGCTGCCGCCAAAGAAGGCGCTTCGATTACTGATATCGTTAAGATCAACGCACAATTGACGGCCAAAGAATTGGTTGGGCGTTCGTCGATCATTGGAGATGCAGTTGCAAAAGGAACCGTGAAAATTGTACCAGCATACTACAACTTAGATTCAGGAAAAGTAGACTTCCTATAAGTGACACGTTGAGCGTTTGCCTTATTTCGTATGCACTTTGTAAATAGGTAATAAACCCTAAAGTATTTTAAAGCCATGATTGTACAGACGCGATCGTGGCTTTTTTCTTTGCTTAAATAACCCTTTGGTTGCTACCTCAAAGACCAAAAAAGAAAAGCCTACCACTTTCGTGGAAGGCTTTTGAATAAAGTCAGTCTGTACTTTTTTCTTAAATACTTTTGTTTTTTCTAACAGGATATGCGACTTCAATACCTGCCTCTCCAAATGCTTTCTTGATTTCTTTGTAAGAGTTAAAGTAAACATCCCAATAGGTGGCATCTGTAGCGTAAGGTCTCACAGCAAGAAGAACATTGTTCTCGTCAAATTTTTCGATTTCAATGGTTGGCTCATCTGGAAGTCTTTCAGAAACTTTGTCCAAAGCTCCTTTGATGATCTTCTGAATTTTTCCAAAGTCCTCTTCATACGGCATAGCTACATTAAGATCAACTCTAAGTTTACCGTTGGCCGTTAGGTTGGTCATCATACCACTAGTGGCAATACCATTTGGCATGATCACTTTCTTGTTGTCTAGTGTATTGATTACTGTATTGAATACTTGAATTTCGTCAACATGACCCACAACACCCTGGATATCAACCAAGTCTCCAATTTTGTAAGGCTTGAAGATAAGAACCATAACACCTGCTGCAAAGTGACTCAAGGTTCCAGACATTGCCGCACCAATTGCTAAACCAGCACCTGCAATTAACGCAGCAAAAGCAGTAACTTCTACTCCAACAACGCCAGCAGCTGTTATTACAACCATTACTTTTAAAAGTACACTCACCAATGATGATAAGAATGGAATCAAATCAGCATCAATACCTGATTTAGTTAACGACTTTCCAATCATTCTTGAGATCATTCCGACAATCCAGAACCCAATCATAAGCACTAAAAGTGCAGCTACTAATTTCGGGGCCCAGGCCAGAACAGTGTTCCAAAGTGCGCTTATATCTATTTGTGAGAGATCCATAATTCTTAAAATTTATAGTTTGTTTAGCTTTATTTTGTTTGATGTATATGAGACGCATCTAGATTGGCTAGTCACGTTAATATTATTCTTATACTACAAGTGGTTTCTATTTCCGGTTGAGATAAGACATTTTCTCGTTGAAATTTTCAACCTCTAAAGCATTGCTTCTTATAAGATCAGCTAATTCTTGACAAATTGGATGATTGAGCTAGATTCTTATGAGAATGAAAGAACTATTTGTTCTGCTATGGGTTGATCTATTGTGAAGACTATTAAAAAGTACCAGTTGAAAGTCATTGACATCGATCGTATCGTGAATATGGCATGGGAGGACCGTACTCCGTTTGAGGCCATCACCATGCAGTTTGGTTTGTCTGAAGGTGAAGTGATCAAATTAATGAAGTATCAGATGAAGCTTCAGAATTGGAAAAAGTGGAGAAAAAGAGTTTCAGGAAGAAAAACCAAACATGGTAAATTGAGAGCTATCGATGTGAGGCGCTTTAAATCGCAGGCCCAACGTCAAATTACTGGAAATCGAAAATCTAAGTAGGTCAATTTAAGTCGGTCATAGACTTTGTAGTTGTATCAAACGCTACATTATGGTTCCTAAAACTAGTCCCTTATTACAAGTCACTAATCTTAAATGCCAATGCCAATCCCTAATCACTAAAAACCAAAACCAAAACCAAAACCAAACACTAAAAACCAAACACTAAAAACTAAACACTAAACACTAAACACTAAATACAAACCACTAAAAACTAATCTCCAACCCACCTCAGATCCAAAAACAATCTACCCAGTCAGTAAACATGTGGAAGAGGAGTGCTAATGCGAGTACACGCAGTTTAGGGAAATACAATAGTACCACGTAAATGGCAATGGCGTAGTAAGAATGAAGGGGATGGAAGCCGATACTACATCGATTGGGGTCAAAGACAGGCTCAGCTAAAAGATGATCTAAGTCAACGGCCATCGAAAGAAGAAAGATCAGCCATACACTTTTCCATGCTTTTCGAAAGAAGAAATAAGCAAACAAACCTGGAAACACGAAATGCATTCCATAATGAACAATGAACCTTAAGACTTCTGTGAGCTGCAAGAAATGTGGTCTTTGGCTGCGAATCTAGGTGATCTTAGAGAGAAGAACAAAGATTGAATTGGTTGTTCAGTCCACATGCTTGATACTTGGACTTCTTTGATATAAATTGCCGACCAATCTACCACTCTATGCTTAGAATCGGACTAACAGGTTATGGATCGATGGGTCGCCTGCTTCATGAACTGTGTAATCAGCAAGGTATTGAGGTGACTGGCATCATTGACCCTTTCGCCAAGGAAGCCCACTTTAAATCTATTTCTGCAGAAGCATTGCATTCAGCAGATGTGTGGATTGACTTTACCCTACCAAAAACGATTCTTCAAAATATTAAGCTTTATCAAAAGTACGGCGCTTCTGTTGTAATTGGAACTACAGGATGGTATGATAAAGCCGCAAAGGTCAAAGCAGCTTCTCTTGCCGCGGGCCATAAGTTTCTTTACGCTTCTAATTTTTCAATCGGTGTTAACTTGTATTTCGCTCTAGTGGAATCGGCTTCCAAACTTATGAACAAGGTCGACAACTACGACGTTTGGGCGCATGAACTTCACCACAACAATAAGGCAGATAGCCCAAGTGGTACAGCTAAAACATTGAGTGAGATTCTTTTGAAAAACCTAAAGTCCAAAGATAAAGCGGTTTTCGAAATGCTAGACAGACGCATCGAGAAAGACGAGCTACATTTCGCCTCAATAAGAGGAGGTCAAAACAATTTTGAACATCACATTACCTTTGGCTCTGATCATGATAAGATCACGTTGAGTCACAGTGCCCGAGATCGAAATGGTTATGCCGACGGCGCCGTGAAAGCGGCAGTTTGGCTACATAATCAACCAGCCGGGTTTTATCAACTAGAGGATTTTATTAAATCAATTATTGGCTAATGTTCTTTAAAGGATTATTTACTGCAATTGTTACTCCCTTTGACGCAAATCTTAAAGTCGATTGGAACGCTTTGGAAAACATCATTGACCTTCAAATTTCCGCAGGTGTAGATGGGATTGTTCCATTAGGTACTACTGGCGAAAGCCCAACACTTAAAGATTGGGAAGACGAAGAAATCATCAAATTAGCCGTAAAGAAAGCTAAGGGGAAGTGTATGGTCTTAGCTGGAGCTGGATCCAATGATACGATGAAGAGTCGTGAATATGCTGTTACTGCTGAAAAGCTTGGAGCCGATGCGGTTATGCTGGTCAATCCCTACTACAACAAGCCAACCCAAGAAGGCTTGTACAGACACTTTAGTACGGTGGCAAATGCCATCGATATTCCGGTGCTGATCTATAACATCCAAGGACGATCTGCGGTAAACCTAGAAACACCAACTTTAATGCGACTTATTGAATCCTGCTCAAATGTGAAGGGTGTAAAGGAAGCTTCAGGCAATTTGGATCAAATGAGAGATGTGCTAGCTCAAGTCCCAAAGGATTTTGCTGTACTTAGTGGTGACGATGTTCTGACCTATGAACTAGCGAAAATGGGCGGCGTAGGTGTAGTCTCAGTTGCATCTAACTTTATTCCAGCCAAAATGAAGCAATTTGTAGATGCATGTGTTTCGGGAGACGCTGAAGCTTCGGTTATGGCTTCCCAATTGAATGAGTTCTTTGATATGCAGTTCATTGAAACCAACCCAATACCGATCAAGACTGCAATGGCTATGAAAGGATTGTGTAAGGAGATCTTTAGATTACCAATGTGTCCCATGGCAGAAACCACTCGTAACAAATGGTCCGACTTTCTTACGAAAGAAGGCTATATTTAATGTATGCGCACAGAGCTTCATCCGACCTTTGACATTGACAGAAAGCTATACTTCCTGCTCATTTGTGTGATCACTTTGTTGTTGCTCTTTCTCAAAAAGAACTTCGTGGAGTTAAACATTACGGCTTTCGAGTTTATGGAAGCAAATGGCGAGAACTCGGGCTTTCATGTCCAGAAATGGTTGCAGTATGTGAGTATTCCAATGATTTACGCCTTCAAGTTCATGGTGATCTCCTTTGTACTTTGGGCAGGCTGTTTCATGTTTGGCTACAGTTTACCCTATAAACAAGCGTGGAGTATTGTAATGGTAGCTGAGTTGGTGTTCTTCATTCCTGAAATCATCAAACTGTTTTACTTTATGTTTGGTGCCGATGACCCAACCATTTGGGATGTGCGTAACTTCTATCCGTTTTCATTGGCCAATCTTATTGATTTAGCTCCTAGAGAAGATCCCCGACTTTACCCAGCCAAAGCACTCAATATCTTTGAAATCATTTACTGGCTCGTGTTGGTCTATGGAATTTATACCAGTACCCTAAAGAGTAAGAAAATTTCCTTTCTTATCGTCTTTACTACCTATGTACCGCTTTTCTTTATATGGTTGGCGGTCTACTATCGAATCGTTCTTTAATGAAGTATCTAATTGTTGGTCAGGGAATTGCTGGAACTGCTGTAGCTTTTGAGCTCATGAAGTTGGGTGTAGATATTCAAGTAATGGATCCCGGGAATAAACCCTCTGCATCTAAGATGTCTACTGGGTTGTTTAACCCAATTACTGGTCGAGTGCGAAAGATGACCTGGCGTGCCCTGGATCTCTTTCCGTCTTTGCAAGATTGGTATCGAGAGATTGAAGATAAGTTGGGGGGTAAATACATGTACTTCAAGTCACTGTATTATCCATTCATAAATACCTTAGAGCAGAATGACTGGGCGATCAAAAGTAACGATGAGCCTTATAAGAGCTTTATCAAAGAGATTGTCAATGAACCCCAACTCAATCCTTATTGGAAAGGTGAGAAAGGCGCAATGTATATGAAAGGCACCGGTTGGGTCGATGTTAAGCCATTGATGTTGGATTTTCGCCAAATGTTAAAAGAAAAAAACCGCTTGATCGAGGCATCTTTTGACGAAAGCGAGTGGTCATTCAGTAACGGGAAATGGAGCAACCAAAATTTGTGGTTTGATCGTATCATTCATTGTGGAGGTGCCTACGATAAAAAGTGTTCTTTTTGGAGCTACTTACCCATTAGGCCTTTGAAAGGGGAAGTTTTGCAAGTTAGGTTCAAAGAAGACACTTCGTTTCTAAGCGAACTAATTTTCAACCGAGGTGTTATGATTAATAGCGTCGGTGATGACAGTCAAGTAGCGTTGGTAGGAACAAATATTAGGCGAAATGACGAAACCTGGGATAGTGTACCTGAATCTATAGATGAGATTGGTGCAAAACTCAAAAAGGTTTACAGCGGTGAGTATACGGTCGAGAAGCAATGGGCCGGATTGAGACCAACTACTGCAGATCGACGTCCGATCATGGGTGAACATCCCGAGTTGAAAGGCTTGTTTATCTTCAATGGATTGGGGACCAAAGGGATTAGTCTGGCTCCATATTTTGCTCGGCATTTTGTGTCAATGCTCGAGGAGGATCAAGAACTCGACGACGAAGTGAATATCAAGCGGTTTTTATCGTTATATTAATAGTTCAAACATTGCCTACTATATGCGTATGAAATTTCTATTGCTTGCTCTCCTCTTCTGCTTGAGTCTGAGCCTGTCGGTTTCAGCACAGAAATCGGTAGAAAAATTCGGAAAGAACCGTATTCAATACAAGACGTTTGAATGGCAATACTACAGTACCGAGAACTTTGATATCCATTACTACGGTGAAGGGAAAAAGACCGCCGAGCGCGTAGCTGGTTATATCGAAGACGAGTTTGAAGTGATTTCAGACATCATCGCATATACACCTTATGTGAAGACTAAACTCTTCATTTATAATTCATATGCAGACTTGCAACAAAGCAATGTGGGTTTAAACGAAATCCAGTTTACCATTGGAGGGCAAGTCAACTTGGTAAATACACAGGTAGAGATTGCAGTATCAGGAACAAGCGCTGAATTCAAACAGGAACTGGTCTATAAAGTTGCCAACATGTTTATCGAAGACATGATGTTTGGTGGCAAAACGGCCGACATTTTACAGAACGCTTACCTGCTTACTTTAGCAGATTGGTTTGTGGATGGCGCTGCTAAATACATTGCTTATGGGTGGGATTCCAAGATGGATGATTACATGCGTGACATGTTTACCCAAGGCAAATTGAAGAAGTTGAGCAAATATGAAGGCGATGAGGCCACTTTATTAGGACAATCCATTTGGAACTTCTTGGTTCAAAGGGAAGGTAAAGACATTATTTCTGGCATCCTCAATTTGACGCGAGTAGTCAAAAATGAAGAACGAAGTATTCAGGCGACCATTGGCATCCCTTTCAAGGTGTTGATGCAAGAATGGGAGACCCTGTATCGAACCAATGCGACTGCAAGTTTGGAACAATATGTCAAGGCAGACCCACAGTGGAACATAACCAATACCAAGCGGTCATTAACCCATAGGAATCTCCGGTTTTCGCCAGATGGGAAAAAACTGGCTTATTCACGAAATCAAGGCGGGCGTTATGCAGTCGTCATGAGAGACATTGCAACGGGTGATGAGAAAGTCATTCTTAAAGGTGGGTATAAACTCATTGATCAAGATCAAGATAAAACCGTTCCATTGGTCGCTTGGAAAGACAACAAGAACTTAATGATCGTTGATTTTTTCAAAGGCAATCACTACATGTGGCAGTTTAATGTAGAATCAAAAGACAAGAAGCGAAATGGGAAACTGCTAAATAAATACGAACAGATTCACTCTTTTGATGTTTCGAGAAATGGTAGGTTGGCCATACTTTCGGCTCAAGTGAAAGGGCAGAATGATCTTTACCTGTATAGCATTTCAAGCGGTAAAGCCCAACGTCTTACCAATGATCTTTGGGATGACATTACACCACGCTTCATCCCAAACAGTACGGGGATCGTATTCAGTTCAAATAGAACCAGCGACTCGCTTGCGGTTAAAACTACAGATTTGAATGATATCACCAATAACTTCAACCTCTTCATTTATGATGTAGACACTACCGAAAATGTATTAGCACGTCTTCAAAACAACCTGAGTAAAGACTTTTACCCGGTTCCTAAAGATGGGAATAACATCTACTATTTGAGTGATCAAAAAGGCGGCACAAACATGTATCGCTATGATCGTGAGGACTCAGTGTTTGTACAGACAACAAACAACATCTACGATTACTACGAGTATGACATCGATTTTAAGAATAAAAGGGTAGCCTACTTATCACTATTCCAGGGCAGAGAAGAGATCTTCATTGAAGATGACTTTGATCTTACACGCAGTATGTTTACTCCGATCAACAATCGGCAAATTGACGTGCAGTCCAAATTTGTAACACAGCGCATTTTGAAGCGCAACAGTGAGACCCTTCTCGATCTTATGAATGGTAAGGAAACTGAGGACGAAGAAAAAAACGTAGTCAAAAAAGAAGAAATTGATCCTGAAGCGCGATTTGATTTTGAAGATGTTTTCGTCAAAAGCCAACCAACCGAGACTAAAGCCGATACCACTAAAGTTGACCCAGATGTAGAAGTTGAAGCTGCAAAAGAAGAAGAAAGTATCATCAATACTGACAATTACGTCTTTGACAGTGAGTATGAAGATGAAGATTCTGGTACGCCAAATTTTTTAAATAGTATTAAGCTTTTACAAAAGAAGAGAAAGCCTACGGGGCCTCACTTGTATGAAACCAGATTTACTATTGATAACCTAATCACAACCCCAGTAATTGATCCTTTGCGCGGGTTTGGCATTCAATTAGAAGGCCAAGTCAACGACCTGTTGGAAAATCACAAGTTCTATGGCGGCGCAATGGCTTCTACCGACTTTAAGAGTGGTAATTACTTCATTGAATATAACTTCTTGAAATATAAGCTGGACTTTCATGCCCGCTTTGACCGCGATGTGATCTTTCGCCAAACTGAAAACGCGCAGCAGCGATACACCTTGAACAAGTTTCAGTTTGGAGCTTCATTGCCTTTGGCTTCATCGGCTCGTTTGAGTGTCAGTCCGTTTTTTGCGCGTACGCGATACATCGATTTGAACCCTGTAATCTTGGCTCCAGGTAATACCAACCAGCCAGTTTCAGAGCACAACGAGCCTTACACTGGAGCAAGGGTTGAACTGGTTTATGACAACACTTCGGTAGCCGGTTTAAATATCTTTGAAGGAACCAAGGCCAAGCTGTTCTATGAACATTACCAAGGTTTGAAAAATGGCGAAAGAAGCTTCAGCCATTTCAACTTGGACATCAGACATTACCGTAAAGTTCACAAGGAAATCACCTTGGCCGGACGATTGTTTTACGGCCGTTTTTATGGGAATTACAGCTCTAATTACCTGCTTGGTGGAATGGACAATTGGATCTTCCAAGAAACAGACAACGAGGACAATCAGAACTCACCATTGTACGACGAAACCTACCAAGACAACACCCAACTACTGTTTGTAAAGTACTTGACCAACTTGCGCGGCTTCAACTACAACAAGTTCTTTGGAACCAATGCCATGCTGTTGAATTTAGAATTACGTATTCCGGTCATCAGATATTTCTACAAAGGCCCAATTTCGTCTAACTTCTTCAGGAACCTTCAGATCGTTACGTTCTTTGACATGGGATCTGCATGGACAGGCTCATCGCCTTTCGCCAAATCCAATGACTTGAACACGGTTTTGATCGCTGAAGAAGGTGCACCTTTTCAAGCCAACATTCAAAACTTTAGCAATCCTTGGCTGACATCTTATGGAGTTGGAGCACGTACAGTATTACTCGGGTATTATATGAAGTTTGACGTGGCTTGGCCAATAGAG
The DNA here is from genome assembly GCA_947561585.1 of Caprella mutica. Taxonomy (NCBI): domain Eukaryota; kingdom Metazoa; phylum Arthropoda; class Malacostraca; order Amphipoda; family Caprellidae; genus Caprella; species Caprella mutica. The sequence continues at coordinate 6,701 of CANNZV010005096.1, read as the reverse complement.
AACTACAATACTTTGAAGCCTAAATTGCAGGTAACATTGGGGTATGATTTTTAATTTAAAGGCTATATGTCATGACAATCACAGTAGGGACGCATTGCAATGCGTCCCTACTGTGATTGTTGGCTCAAATCGTTTTTACTTCACGTAGTAACCCAGCACAAACGAAGCCCGTCACCTTGTTCCTTGAAATCACTATTCCAAGAAGCAAAATGAAGGCCATGGTCTAATCTTGTAAAATCGTACGTTAATTTGTACTTTTGATTGTACAACATTTGTCGATATGATTGCTGTAACCATTTCTTCTCTTCGCAATAAGATGAAGTCATACTTTGATAAAGTAAGTGACTCTCTAGAGGTTCTCATTGTTCCGCGTAATAATAAAGATGAAGATGCTGTAGTCATTATGTCCATTCGAGAATACAATGCTCTTCAAGAAACTGCCCACCTGATGTCTTCGAAAGCTAATCGAAACAGACTAGATGAGTCAATTGCTCAATTGGAAGCTGGCAATACGATCGTATTTGATATTGATTCTAACTAGATAAGCATGCTTGTTGAATTTACGCCAAATGGTTGGGAGGACTTCAATTATTGGCTAGACAGTGATCCAAACATAGCAAAGAAAGTAAGGGTGCTAATTAAAGCAATTAAGAGTGATCCATTTAAAGGGATTGGAAAACCTGAACCTTTAAGACATTCTTTTAAAGGGTTTTGGTCGCGAAGAATAGCTAGTGAACACCGGCTGGTTTATAGAGTCAGTGGTAAAAAAGGCGTGGATCAAAAATGTTCGATTGTTCAATGCCGGTTTCATTATGATCGGTAGCATCTGACCGGCAAAGCTTAAGGCATAAAGCCTACAGCCAATAGCTATTTATTATCTTCATCTCAATGAAATTAATCGCAAATCTCAAAGCAACGTTCGGCTTTTTCGCACTTATTTTCTCCGTAGCAAGCTGCAGCCCGCAAAAAGCCATTGAGTCAGAAGACCTTCAACCCAATATAATACTCATTGTTGCCGACGATCTTGGCTACACCGATCTGGGATGTTATGGAAGCGAGATACGAACCCCCAACATCGACGCTTTAGCTACTTCTGGCTTTCGTAATACCAGCTTTTATGCAGCTGCTACTTGTTCGCCTTCCAGAGCCATGCTCCTCACTGGTACTTCTGCACACCTCAGCGGCATGGGTACAATGGCTGGTGATTGGGCCGAAAATCAAAAAGGAAAACCAGGTTATGAAGCCCACCTTAATTTTGATGTGGTCACCTTTCCAAAGCTTTTGCAAGACAACGGGTACCAAACTTCAATAACTGGTAAATGGCATCTTTCGCTTCCTCCTACTGCTCCGGAGCAATGGCCAATCAATCGCGGTTTCGACAAATCATTTGTGCTCATGCCAGGTGGTGGCGGACATTTTGCTGACAAGCAGCCGTTCCTTTCGTTTATTAAAGAGTCCATGTATGTAGAAGACTCGAGCATTGTAGGGGATTTACCCGAAGGTTTTTACTCGAGTACCAGTTATACAGATAAGACCATTTCCTATATAAATGAAAGTGTAGCAGCCGAAAAGCCGTTCTTTCACATGCTATCTTTCACAGCGCCGCATTGGCCGTTACAAGTGCCTGATGAATACGTGGATTTATATCAGGGGGTTTATGATGAAGGCTTCGAGGTATTGGCGAAAACCCGCCTTGCAAAAGCCAAAGCGCTTGGTATCATACCTGAGAGCACAAGCCTTCCAGGACTGTCTCCCAATGTGAAACCATGGTCTGATTTAACAGAGTTGGAGCAAAAACAAGCCTCCAAGAATATGGAGCTTTATGCGGCTATGATTGAAGTCTTAGATCTGCAAGTGGGTAGACTGGTTGATCATTTAAAGCAGAAGGGTTTATACGAAAACACCCTGATTGTCTTTCTTTCTGACAACGGTGCAGAGGGCAACAGTATCATGACTTACGAAGGTACTGGAGATTGGGTTGATGCAACTTTCGATAACAGTTGGGGAAATCAAGGACGCATAAATTCCTACCTCCAACTTGACGCGGCTTGGGCACAAGTGGCCTCATTGCCGTTCAAGTGGTATAAGGCGTTTTCTTATGAAGGTGGACTACGGGTGCCTGCAATTATTAGCTATCCCAGAAGGGGCGAAAAATCGGGAAAGATCAACCATCAATATTTATCTATTAAAGATTTAGCACCTACGATCTTAGAGTTGTCCAATACTGTTCATCCGCAGAATGCTTATGGCGAAAGGAAGATCTATCCAATGACTGGAAAGAGTATGGTGAGTTGGCTAGATGGGAAAGTTGACCAAGTCCATGCAGTTGATGAAGTCCATGCCTGGGAGCTTTTCGGGCGTATAGGTCTAAGAGCTGGCGATTGGAAACTCATTCGCAATGAGCCACCCTATGGTACAGGCGACTGGGAACTTTACAATTTGAAAGAAGATATTGGAGAACAATATAATTTGGCGAAAAGCAAACCTCAGAAGCTCAGTGAAATGATCCTGCACTGGGAAAATTACGAAAACGAAAATCATGTGGTCTTGCCCGATTATCCGACGGCTTATGCGGGAGAGGTGTATTGGGATGAAGAGGTTTCCTATTAGTTTCTAGCCTTCAGTTTCTTTCTCCACCAGTAACTCGCCTTCAGCATCTAATTTCCAATATATTATTTCGTAATTTCGCCCCATGCTAAAATCGATGACGGGTTACGGACGGGCAGAAATCAAAGAAGATGCGCGAAAGGCAGTGGTAGAGATAAGGACGTTAAACTCCAAATACCTAGATGTCAATGCCAAACTGCCCAAGACCTTTCTTTCCAAAGAAATTGAAATCAAAAACATCACTGGAAAAAGGCTCTTTAGGGGTAAAGTAACTGTGATTCTCGACTTTGAAAAAACAGATGACAATACTCAACTCATCAATGAAGGGCTCTTTCAAAAGTTGGTCGATCAGTTAAGTGGTTTAGCCAAAGGAAAAGATGTAGCAGATCACCAACTTTTTCAACTAGCACTTCAAGCTCCTGGAGTAATGGATGCTGAAACCGACGAAAGCATATCTGATGAAGACTGGAAGGTTGTTCAATCTGCTTTGAATGCTGCTTTGGCGAACTGTGAAAAGTATCGCTCAGATGAAGGAAGCGCGCTGCAATTAAAGCTTGAAGAATATATCGAAAGCATTTCAAAGCAACTGGATGCTGTGACAAAAAAAGATCCAGAACGCGTGGAGGCTATCAGGAAGCGTTTGCAAAAGCATGTTGCCGATTTGACAGAAAACGAAAAATGGGATGAAAATCGATTCGAGCAAGAATTGGTCTATTATATTGAGAAGTTAGATATACAAGAGGAACTTGTCAGGCTATCTACCCACCTCAAATACTTTAAAGAGGTAATAAATGAAAGCAAAGACAGTGCAGGGAAAAAACTCGGTTTTATCTCTCAAGAGATTGGACGAGAGATAAATACAATTGGTTCTAAAGCCAACGACGCCGATATCCAAAGAAATGTGGTAGTGATGAAAGAAGAGCTAGAAAAGATCAAAGAACAGTTACTCAATGTAGTATAAGCTATTATTAAGGCTTGACTTTGCAATTTCTTCGAATACATCAACATAGTGATGGCTCTAAAATAGCATTCGAAAATTAGCTGATTTCCACTAATTTAAATAGTACTTTTTTAAGTAAAAATATAATTTATGCTTTATCGATGGAGCTGATATCTATCGATCTAATTAGAAATAAACGAGCGGAACCAGCAGGTAATCAACAAAAAATCTTTAAAGATTTTGTCATTATAAGTTAAATAGCACCTAAATTATTACACGGCTATTTGCTTTATTACACTTTTGAGCTTGGTCATTTCATATAGGTGTATTTATTTACATGTGAACGTAAAATTCAGTCACTTTAGAGAAAATATAGTCTCTTTTCCAACCTAATCTCGCATCATTTTGTGCTTCAAAGTGCGATTCTCTTTCGCTTCTAGCGGCAAATCTTACATCTGCTTCCAGTTTTAGTCTTGTTTGGGTTTTATAAAATGATATAAATTTGATCTAGACTGAAATTCAAATGCCTTCTTTATCTTCTTATGATTGAGTAGAGTAATAGAATTATTCTATGTTTTCCAATTGTGTAATCTTAAATGGTTGTGCATAATTCAGTTTCTTTAATGAACATCTTCGCTACAGCTTTTATGAAAAATTTTTTTCGAGCATTTTTAGTTTCAAGCTTATACTTGATTTTTTTTGCGACACCATTAAGTGAAGCAACAGCATTTAACAAGAATGAGCAAGGTATCAATGTTTTTGATGACCATGTTCCTTTCAATGCTTGTCTGGAGGAATCAGAACGGTCAGCTATATTTATAGATAGCCACTTAGAAGACAAAGATGTATTACGGTCTGGATTTACCGAAGCATCAAATAAAGTTTTTCATTTATTCAGTCATGGACGTCCCGGTGAACTCTTAATTGAAGGTCACTGGAGAAATGCTGAGCAGATTGCTTCCTGGCTTCAGCTCACTAATAGCCTAAAAAGCAAAAGCCACTTTAACATCTACGGCTGTAATTTCGCCCAAGGTGAAAAAGGACGCACTGCGGTAGAATATTTAGAGGCGACGTTAGGTATTACTGTTGCAGCTTCTGATGATATTACAGGCGTAAATGGCGACTGGGATTTGGAAGTAGGCAATTTCAAAAATGGAGTAAAAATCCAAGAATATTCTCACAATCTCCAACAAGGAACATTGCCCATTCAGCCTGGTATGGCAGCCACTACTTGTGGGTCATTTACTGAAGCCAACCAATTTAGCTCTGTCCGAGATGGCTACGTATTTGGCATTTTTGATATTAGAGATCCTGGTTGTGCTGGAACGCCTGGAGCATCAGCACCAAATGCACCTAGTAATTGGGCCAATGCGGGGGGGGCTAATTCCTACCATGACCCAAGATGGACGAATGAAAATTTAGGTGAAATATTTGGTGTTGAACTGGAGTATGACCAAGCCAGTAGTCCAGATATATTTCTGTCAAGTGGTGGACTAACCAATATAGGCGTTGGTACTAATCCGTCTATACTTCCTATGGTGGGAGGAACAGGAGGAGAGGTATTCAGAATAGATGGAACTACAGGAGATATAACAGTAGTGGCTACGCTTCCAAATCATACTTTTATTCATAACGCTACTTTTGCTAATTCAGGTGAGAAATTTGTGGGTTTAGGTAACCTATCTTATAATGCAATCCAAAAAAAGCTTTATGTCACCAATCTGGAAGACGGGAATATCTATGTTGTAGATGCGACAACTACAAGCACAATAGACCAAGTGTATGACCCTACCCCAGGCAGTGCAGACATTACAGCCTTGGACCACACTCAACGAGAGAGAATGGTATATGGAATAGAATACAATAAATGTAACGGACGTGTTTATTATTCCCGACCTAACGGTTTACAAGCAGACATTTTCTCTGTTGGACTGAATGCAGATGGCACGATAGATAATAGTGTAGCTCCTGTTTTGCATCATTCATTTACAACATCGGCACCAGAAAATGGAACGGAAGGATCGCTGGTTTCAGATATAGAATTTTCAGATGACTGTACTCAAATGCTAACAAGCGAAAGAGAGTTAAGTTATTACCAACTCACTCTTTCACTTTGGGCTCATCATGCAGGTGTTCAAATTCATGATGTTTCGGGAGCAACTTGGACTACGGGAGTAACTTATGATATTGGAACTGTCAAGATTGGTAGTTTCCCATATGTGTTTGGTAGAAATGCTGGTGGAGGTGTTTCCTTCGGATATAGTAATTACGGGTCTTGTGATCCAGCGACTGCCTGTAGCGACGCTATGGTGGCAACAGGAGATGCTTTAGTGTTCGCCGATGACAGTAAGGTATATGGACTTCAAATATCAGACCTTGCTGGAACTTCAAGTTATCCTGATAATAGTTATTTTATTGATTTAGATGGGAATACTGGCGGTAGTGAGAATTGGGATAAATTTACTAATTATGACGTAGATGTTTTTGGAGGTAGTGAATGTTTTGTGTCTTGTACAGCGCCCAGCAACTTAGCCTTTACTCAATCAGCCCCAACTTGTGCAGGAGCAACGGGCAATGACAACGGGTCGATTAGTCTTTCGGGCCAAACCGATGGCACCCATTATGGCGTGAGCACTTTAGGAGCTACTACTTATGACGGCCCCACATCCATTACGGGAGGAACAGCCGCTACTGCGATTGGAACCTTGCCACAAATTGTTCAAAGCAATGTTCCTAATACAGGAGGAAGCTATATAATTAGGATTTTCAATGGTGCAGATGACTGCTACACCGACGATACGGTAACGGTCGCTGCAGTTCCTTGTATCGTTATACCTCCAACCTATCCTCCAACCTACGCTTGCACCGATGCAACAGTAATCATAGGAGATTTGATCCCTTCCGGAGGCGGCCAGACAGTTGCTTTCCCTTTTGATAGTGGAGCAACTTCACCAACGATGTGTACTGAAAAAATAGGATATGGGGGAGAAGGTATTGCCTATTGTTCAAGTAATAACCGCATTTATATCGCTAAGCCATCATCAGGAAGGATTATTGTTTGGGATCCTGCTACAAACTCAGCTATTGACTCTATTTCAGCCGTGCTGAGTAATTCTATTTATGACATTGCTTTATCAAGTACTTGCGATAAACT
>CANNZV010005095.1:0-31313 GCA_947561585.1 Caprella mutica | reverse complement strand
GGGGACGGAAGCTTAGGACTGACCCTGCATAAATGGAAATCATAAAACATATATTAGAACCAGAATACGATAGGAAACCATTTTATCGGACAGAAGAATATGAAAATGATTTTTCATTTGTTTGTGATGAATGTGGCAAAACGATTCTTCTTGATTCAAAAAGACAAATTTGTAATAGTTGGAATGGTAAAACAGATTCTTTGACAAATCGTGATTTCGATTTTTTGAAAGCTTACTACAAGATTGGATTAAATTACAAATCAGCGGACGGTGGATTTCCTGTATTTGATAAGTTGACCTGTTCTAAATGTGACAGTAGATACTTTTCATATTGCGGAGTTCAAGAATTTAGTAATTCTGCATTCATGGTTACACTCAATGGATTATTTAAAACAGAAAGCGCAAATCTCGCAAAGACTGTAAGAATTAGCATAATTGACATATTGAATTTACTCGGTGATTGCGAAAAGCAAATTGATTATGGGAAAGCAGTTGGAGATTATATTGCAATTCAAGAAATGATTTGCATGTGGTTTGACGATAACTACCATCCTGACAGCGAAAATTTTATTAAAGGATTCTCAGAAAGTGAGTTGAATAAATTGAAAGAGTTCAACGATTATTACGACTCGATTTTTAATAAAATCCCTGACCAAGACATTAGAACTCTTCACATTGACCCGAATTGGGAAAAACTTGTCAGATTAGCAAAACAGACTGGAAATGAATTAGAAACACAACAGAACAATGTATAAAAAACATAAGTGGTCCAGTGGTTAGCGAAACTTTTATACATTTAATCAGCTTCGCCAATTCTGCGATTTGACGGGTTGGTTTAAAGAATTAAATTTGTTTCAAAACCCAAGTTTGGTTCAGTGCGGCCCACGGGGAACGGGCGGCTTCAACAATGCAGAGCATAAGCATGGTGTATAGGAACGTTACCACGCCAATGGCCCAACTCTGGGATGAAGGTCGCTTGGAACACGGCAAGAAGAAGAGCGCTTGGAAGGTCTATAACGCAAATTTGACGGAACTTAAGGATCTCTCTTTAAAAGAATGTTATTGGGAAGAATAACACCATTCGTTCTCTTAGTTCAGTTTCTTTTGTCTCTCTCCAGCATATTTCGCTTCGTTGTAATCCTGTCTGACTTGTCTCCTTCGATGTAGAGCAGCAGCAGGCCTAATGAAAAACTAGAAAGGACTATATGCCGACAGCCTGCCTCGGTCTCCTAAAAGAAGTTCTTGGTATTGATGTGCACAAAGCGACAACAGCAGAAGACTAGGGTTTTCTTCATTACTGTTTTTAAATACTAATCTTCTTTCATTATTCATGGAGACCGTAGTGACTAAAATGCCATCTGCATTGCGACACTCTAAGATATTTTGATCGGCTAATCTTAACTTTGGTTTAAGTGTATACATACCATCTTGAACCAAATGAATCTTTGTTCCATTGCTTTCCATATTGGCGACGTTTTCACCCGAATTGCTATAGACAGATTGTAAGCCAAATCTTTTCTTTCGTTTGATAAAGTATGTTTTGTCACTTACCTCGATGGGTTTTATGTTTTAGCCCCTTAATGAGTCGGACATGATTACGAATTAATTTTTGTAATTATGAGTATGAAAACTACCCCAAAGGGAAGCAAGAAATTCACCGAAAAGGAGAAGAAAGCCATAATCTCTGAAGCAAGGAAGAATGGCGTTAAGATTACCTTAAGTAAATATGGCCTTTACCCTGCCACCTATTACTACTGGAAAAAGAAGCTTGGAGATGTTGGAGAAGAAGGCCTAAAGCATGGCATGACCAAGGAGCGCCTAGCAAGGATTCGTGAGCTTGAGAAGGAAAACGACATGCTAAAGAAGCTTTTAGCAGAGGAGCAATTAGAGGGAAAACTTAAGACCGAGATGCTAAAAAAGAAATACCCCCACCTGAGAAAGTTCTTATAGCAGGCCGTTACATTAGTTGGGGGTTGAGACGCGATACGGCATTGAGAATCTGCGGCCTTACCAAGCATCAATATTATTATAAGCCAAAGTCAAATGGCAAGCCAGGAGCGGTTGCTTCTAAGACTACATTGAAATTTGACAAAGGAGGACAATTAACCGAGGTTGGGAATCAAGAAGTAGTTGATCAGATCTGTAAGATCAAATCTGATCCGATTACTGACTATGGATATAGAGCAATGTGTTCAGCTTTGATGCTAGAAGGTTACATCATTAATCACAAAAAGGTTTACCGCTTAATGAAGGAATACTATTTACTTAAGACAGCTCCTAAGAGAGCAAAAAGGCAGTTTGTAAAGTTTGCAAGAGTTACTGCCAAACGACCTTTTGAAGTCTTGGAGATGGATATCAAGTTTAAGTATGTGACTGAGCATCAACGATATGCCTTTATTCTCACTGTAATCGATTGCTTTACAAGAAAGACTCTTGCTTGGACTGTTGGGTATTCCATCAAGAAAGAGCAAGTGAAAGAGGTTTGGGAGCAAATCATTGTTAAGTATTTGCAGCCCGCAGATATAATGAATCGGGGCTTAACCATTGAGGTGAGAAATGATAATGATCGACGGTTTGCAGCTCGTATGATTCAAGACTTCTTCAAAGAGAACGGACTTGACCAAGTATTCACTCACCCGTATACCCCACAAGAGAACGGCCATATTGAAAGCTTCCATGCTATCCTGGGAAGAGCATTGGATCGCTCATTTAGTACAATCAATGACCTGGAAAACTTCTTAGAAGACTTCTATTACAAGTACAATTTTATCAGACTTCACGGAAGCCTAGATCATCTAAGTCCAGATTTGTTTTGTAAATTATGGGAACGAGATTTGATTAAGATTGTGCCGTTGAAAGCGCACAAGCAAAAGCTCGAATTAAAAGTTCCACATTACATGATCTCGGAAGATGGGAGCTTGAGAGATTATTCGGCTCGCTCGAAGAGCGAAACACAAAAAGCAGAGACACAAACTATATGCGACTCTGCTAGTAACCTCGGATCAATGATCGCTATCGGTCATATTCGGCAAAGTAAATTTAACGTATAACAGTAAATATTTTATGAACCATCGTGAGATTGTCCGATTAATAGGGGGCTAGACCATTTTATCCACATCTTAGATTCTTTTTGTCTGTAAAATTTTGGTGCCAGTGAAACGATTGAATTGTCGTTTTCGTCGTAGAAATCGATTTGCTCGTAAGTTCCTGAAAACCATGAAATCGGCTTTGAAAGAATGGTCTGACCTTGGGTAGTCACTGCGAAAAAGAAGAGGGCTGATATCAAGATGGATTTTAGCATAACTGATCTTTAAAGCCAATATTTATAAGTTATCAATAATCGATCACTTTGTATTTAACGAGATAAGGTCTACGAATGTTACTAGTAGCTTGCAATCAGACTCAAAAGTGATTAGATCCAGATTGAACATAGTAGTGAATCTAATCGCGCTTGTAAATGAGGTTTTGCGCTAATTTCAGCAGGTATATTTTGGAAAAAATCATTTTAAATTTCTTAAGTTAGTCACAATGGACAATGGACGAAGGCATACGATTTCCTGAAATGTAAATGTGAATAGAAATGAAAAGCGAAGATCAAAAGACGACTGACAAGAGTACTCAAATGTCAAATTCAGAAAACGAGGGCAGCTCAGTTGTTGGGATTTATGACACTAAAAAAGAACCAAGAAAATCATTTGGAGTCTATCTGAAAAATCAGAGTAGGCTAATAATGAACTCAATCGCCATTGCTGATAAAAAGGCAGCCATTTTGATTCGGATCAACACCACGATAATTTCTGCATTGATAGTTTTCGAAAGCTATTTTGATGGGAGCTCCGCTTTTAACAGCCAAATCATTCCAATACTCATCATCGGACTTTCTATTTCGTTGATTTTTGCAATTCTTGCAGCAAAACCTTTTAGCTATACCATGTATAATGTTTTTAATAAAACCATCAAAAAGAAGTATCCGAAATTAGAGGAAAATAACTTCATGATTTTTGAAGTACCAGATTTCGAGGAATATGAATCTTCAATGAAAAAGGTTCTTAAAAGCCAAAGCCTACAAATAGGCAACCTTACAAGGTTTAATTACTTTATGAGTAAAAGCATATCAAGAAATTATTTGCAGTTAGAAATCGCTTACACCGCTTTCTTAATTACATTTTTAGTAGTTATGATTTTATACATCAGTACAAATTTCTTTTAGACGAGTGATATAGAAGATAATAGTACCAATGCTCATTTTCGTAATTATCCAGTATTTTGCTCTGGTATGGGAACCTAATCCGTACAATGGTATACTTCTGTTGGGTATAGAGTCGGGTATTGTTCTTTGGTACCGAAATGGAATTCATTTTAAAAGACAACTAGCAGGGTAATGAATCCAGTAGATCAGCATTCAATCCATTCTTGGACTTACAAGACGGCTGTAGGCAGTAGCGACGGAGGTTCGCTTAAGCTTACTTTTGAAGACCTAGAGGGCCAAGAGCATGTATTGCTGTTTGTTCAGCATTCAAACCTAAAATACTACAAGGGACTAAAAGATAAATTACCAGGAAGGCTTTATATCAATGACTATTTAGTTGGGAAAAGATCTGAACATGAATCAGCTGTGCTGCAATACCTTGAGGACCATTTATTGAAAGATGAGGGGTTTATGGAAGCAAGGCTTTTGCTTCAAAAAATTGAGTTCATTAGATCAGAGCAATTCATAACCAATATTCCTGTAAACCAGGAACTATCTGAGGTAAGAAGAAGATATATAGAATCAATTGATCTCAACCAAACTTACGAGCTGAATCCGGTAGAGGAGAAATACGTAAAACTTACAAATGATGAATTAAGCATTTCTGACTTTGAAGTGTGGGTGTATGAAAACCAAGAGGCTATTGAAAACCATTATTCGCAATCGGTATTTGACGACCTGATTATTCTCAATTATTCAAGTAGAGAAGCAAAGGCTGAGTTAGCGAAAGTACTGGAAGTTAACTTTCGTAAACTTGGACTTATAAGGGCATACAACTTTATAGACAAAATAATAAAGTCGTCTTGTGAGATAGAAGACCTCGTTTGCCGCGATTCAATTGAATTTTTTAACTATGTCTTCGCCTTTAAAATTGACGGAATTGAAGTAGGCATCTTGAATCCCTTTCAATTGGTTAACGCCAGTACCAATGTTGATGGTAAAGGAAGAGTCGCAGAGTTTAAAGAAAGGTTTAGGAACCCAAGGTATTTTTTCGAGTTACTTCAATCTGAACTCAATACGGAGCACATCAGATTAGTGGTTCACGAGGAGATTAGCGAAATGCATTTTAACCATCATAGCGAGGGGTATAGTGGTACAGAAGAGGAAATATATATTGAAGTGGAGAAACATCGTTTGATCTTGAATAGAGAGTTTCTCAGAACTAAAATGATTAAGTATTGGCTGCCTTGATAAGTCGCTACCACCTATAACTTGCGCTTAAATAAACCGCCCTCGGTAAAATCGGGAACACTACAAAAGACCCATTGGGATTGTCCTGAATATATTGCTCTGTGGCTTGATTGGCACTGCTACCAAACTCGTTGGGTCCGAAGAAATTCATAAGCCCAGCAGAATTAAACAAGTTCTCGACCCTAAGGTTAAATGTCAATGCGTCATTGGCTTGATAGCCCAAGTTTAGACCAAATGTGCTATAACCTGGGAGTGTAAATGAGTTCTCCACGTTTCCGTATCGCTCTCCCATATACTGCCAATTGAATGCAGGCATGAACTTCCCTGCTTTCGCCTCAAGAGCAATCTTACTCATAAGCTTGGGTGTGTGTGGTAACTCATTTCCAGAGTAGTCAGTCACATTGTCGTCGGCAACATCGGCCGAACCCGAGGTGTTGTAAATGGTATAGGTCTTGGCTTCAGAGTCTTGGAATGTTTGTGACCCCGTTAGGCTTACCATTGACGAAAGTGCCCAAGACCACTCCAATTCGATTCCGTTGGTGTGGGTGCGATTGAGTTGTACAGGCGCATAGTAGATTTCACTGGTCTGCTGATCAAAAACAAAATCAGAAACGCCAATGTTGTCCAAATCGCTGGAAAATGCTGTGATCGAAAGTGCTGCTTGTTCAGCACTGATCTTGTAAGACAACTCGAGTTGATTGATGGTCTGTGTTTCGCCAGCAGCATCAAACGGAAGCCCCGAGAAATTTTGAATGTAGTAGTTCAGCTCTGGTGCCTTCTTGGTAGAACTGTATCTAGCAAACAGGTTCTGTTTTTCGGTTAAGGCGAAAGCCAATCCGGCCGAGTAGGAAAGGTAATCGTAGGTAAAGTCTATCGATTGCTGAGCACCTGAAGCTACTTGCTGGCCGTTGTCATAATCGGTAAATGGATCGCCATCTAGTCCGCCTGCTTGTTCAAAGGGAGCAGGGACGTCCAAATCTCCTTGATGATTGATGTGCTCATACCTTAACCCTAAATCTGCTGTAAGTGACGAGCCAATCTTGAAGTTATCATTCAAAAAGAATGCGTACTGATTGACATCGAAATTTCCACTTTCGAAAAACAAACCACCATAATTGGTCATGCCTTGATCATCTGAGAGTGCTACCATGGAGCCATCAAAAGCGGTCAAGCTGGCCGATAAAAGCCGTGGCTCTGGTTCAAAAGTTGCAAATGCATAGCTGGCATTAGTGAAATATTCTAAAGTGCTGTGCGAAACAAATGTTCCTACATAGACTTTATGACGATCAAATTCTCTAGCTAAACCCAATTGGATCATTTGTTCGTTTAAGTCGTCAACTTTCTTCCAAGGTGCAATTCCCATTAAGGCGTCATTTGGAAGGCTTCCATTTACGTACTCAAATGTAGGAGGTAAGCCTGCAAATGCATTGAGGGCTCCCGAGTTGTTGACCGTTGCTACGGCTTGATTGGTTTTTACATCTGTGAACGTGACGATGCCAAAAGGGAATTGACCCCCACTCAAGAAGTATGGTAAAAAGCTTTCAAGTCCCAGTGGCTGATTGGCAAAAGACGTATTCCAATTTGTCGTCTTACTACTAATTTTTCCTTTCGTATCGAGAGTCCAAGGGCCAAGATCAAGTTCAAGACCGGCTTGGATTGTGAGATCTGTTACATGAATACCATCAGCTGAATTGTAATCATACCCACTAGCTCCTGGTACGGTGGTTTTGAGTTCTGGCAGCATTAACGCTGTGTAATTGAAGTCTTGCCCAAATGCAGCTTTTGGATCATTCCAATTGGTTGCAGCCAGCCCTGTATGTCGGTTGATGTGGTCATCAAGATATTTACCAGTTAAAGTGAAAACCCCTTTGTCGAGTGCTTTCTGAATTTTCGCCCTAATTTGTCCTCCTTTGTTCCAAGCGTAATCGGTATTTCTATGACCAGCATCGTACCTGTAAAAGCCTGCCAATGCTGCTGACCAACTTTCGCTTTTAATCGGCAGTTTCAAGAAACCATCAACTCTGAAATAAGGATTTCCTTCACCCAACATTCCTACTGTCGTCTTGATTTCGTTAGATGAAAACTTTGGAGACTTTGAGATGAAGTTAAACGATCCACCAGGAGCATTCTGAAACAAAATTCCCGACTTACCTCCCCTGATTGCCTCCATTTTTCCAGTCATTAAGTCTGACCTTTGGAAAAAGTCAGGTGTGAAGTAATTGTATTGTACGGCCGATATCGGTAAGCCGTCTTCTTGCAATGATTGGTAGTACCAGCCAATGTCGTCTTCTGCAGATGCTGCGATACCACGGGTGTAAACACGAGTAAAGGCCTCACCTAATGACCCGTCTACAAAAACACCAGGTACAGATGAAAGCACGCCGGCTATTCCAGAAAGACTTTTTGCTGCCGGGTCTTGAATAGAAGTAATCGCATTCTGCGAGTTCAGTGCGTTATTACTGCTTTGATAATCAGATACCACCACAGATTCCAAGAGTATTGGATCGGCAACAAGCTTAATCTCTAGCTGGTTTTTATCAATAGTTAGGCCTACCGATTGGTAACTGTCGGCTTGAACAATAACCAGAATCGGAAAACGCGCTGCTTCCAGCGAAAAGCTTCCATCTTTTGCAGAGAATGTAACCTTCTGATTTTCTATCTGGGTGATCTTGACAAAAGGAATAGGAGTATTTCCTGATTCATTAAAGACTTTTCCGGATACAACTTGCTGAGCCGATGACCAAATGAAGCTTAGCATGAAAATGACGATCAGTATTGAGTACTTTTTCATAAAGATTTTTCTGGTTTCTTATTGAGCGAAAATGAGGAACTAGGCGATAGAATCCAAGCCAGCCTGATAGAATCGTGTATGTATAGAGGTTTAACTACTAAAAATTATAATACTAATTCTCCAACTGCTATTAGCAATAACTAATCACCAAACATCAAAAACTAAACGCACGGTCACAAGAAACTAAACACTAATCCGTAAATTGTGGAATGGCAACAGCGGTAAAACTGAGACGAATTAGTAAGCTTCTTAAGCAAGCAACAACTTATGATGAATGGGTTGAAGCTGCGATCTCTCACGATGAGGGGTCGGGAATGGATGAGTGGAGGGATGTTGAAAAAAGCCGCTTGTATGACTACAAAGAGATTAAACTGCGTCTTGAAATTTTAAGAGAGTTTAGAGCAAAAGGTGATGACGAAGGGTTGTTGTTCACCCTAAATGAAGGAATCCACGGAAACATGGGTGGAATGGGCAGTCCTAAGCTGTACAACAAGGCCAAGTTTGGTACCAAGAACCTGATCGTGGCATACGTCGATGAAGTGAGTAATGCCTTAGCACATATCGCTGATCCTAAAAATACCAGCATCAATTTCGAAGATAAACTTGATTTTTTTCGTCGAGCCAGCCGGTGTTTTGGGTGCTCAGCCCTAATGTTGAGTGGTGGTGGCCAATTGGGAAATTTTCACTTGGGCGTATTAATTGCACTATCCAAACGAGATCTATTGCCTAGCGTAATTTCTGGCTCTAGTGCTGGGTCGTTATTCGCTGCGGTTGTAGGCACACGAACCAATGCTGAAGTAGCTGATTATTTTCACGATGAGTCTTATTTCGAAATGCTTCGACAAGGAGCAACGATTTTTGAGTCGATTGATAAGAATGACCGCGTCGACATTGCTCAATTGGAACAGATTGTTGAGACCTTGATTCCAGATTTGACTTTTCAAGAAGCGCATGCACATTCAGGGCGAAAGATTAACATTTCGATCGCACCAAAAGAATCACAACAAAAGTCGAGACTATTAAACGCAGTGGCGTCTCCCAACGTGAAAGTAAGGTCGGCAGTTATGGCTTCTTGCGCCATTCCTGGAATCTTTCCTCCGGTTACATTAATGGCCAAAAATCGCAATGGCGAAACGCAGCCCTATCTGCCCTCAAGGCAATGGGTAGATGGTTCCATGTCCAACGATTTACCTTCCAAAAGACTTGCTAGACTATATGGAGTCAATCACTTTATTGTGAGTTTGACCAACCCAATCGTACTCCCATTTGTTGTGGATCCAGCGAGCCAAAATGAGTTTCTCGCTCCTGTTAGAAAACTAGGTTCTTCGATTTTGAAGGAAACCACACAGTTCAACTATGCGATGGCCAAACGCTTCTTCAAGTATGTGCCAGCACCGATCACTTTCGCTGCAAATACCATCAACTCAGTGGTGCAGCAAGACTATGTGGGCGATATCAATATCATCGCCGACTGGAAAGCCATCGGGCCCCGCAAAGTACTTTCGGCATTGACTTTCGACGAAATGAAAGAGCTGATCGAGATGGGCGAAAAACGCACTTGGCCAAAAATCGAAGCAATCAGAGTGACAACCAAAGTAGGTCGTATGCTTGATCGCATCTTGGCAATCTATGAAGCCTCAAATGCTCAGTTGGTGGCTAGCCGATAATTGTTCATTAAAGTTGGATCGTTGATTCTTGGACTTCTTCTATTTTTTTTAAATTGAAGGAGATGAAGAAAATCAGAAATTTGATCATTGGAGCAGGTCCAGCAGGATTGGCTGTAGCTGGTCGTTTAAGCCACCAAGGCAAGTCTTACGAAATCATTGAAAAGCATGATGCTGTGGGATGGGCTTGGCGCAATCACTATGATCGTTTGCATTTACATACGGTCAAGCAGCTTTCAGAACTTCCTCATTTTCCTTTCCCTGAAGATTATCCTTTGTATGTGCCGCGAGCGCAGGTGGTTGAATATCTTGAAGCGTATGCCGATCACTTCAATATCAAGCCGCACTTCAATACCGAGGTCAAATCCTTGAAAAAAGTGGGCGAAAGCTGGCACGTCGAAACTGAAGCCGGTGAACACTATGATGCAAAAAATGTTGTGATTGCCACAGGGATTAATCGAACACCAAATGTGCCGGTTTGGGAAGGTCAAGAAAACTTCAAAGGAGACATCATCCACAGTCGGGAGTATAAGAACCCTAAAGCATATGTTGGCAAAAAGGTTCTCGTAGTAGGAATGGGAAATACCGGTGCAGAGGTGGCCTTTGATCTTTCGGAGTATGACGTTGAAACCACCATCGCAGTGCGCAACCCGATCAATATTGTGCCACGTGATCTCAATGGTCGACCTGTTCAGCTGACTGCCAAGAAACTTCAAAAACTTCCGTTTGGGTTGGGAGATTGGTTAGGTACACAAATCAGGAAAGTTTACTTCGGAGACTTGACCAAATTCAATATTCCTCAGTCATCCATGTCACCTGTAGAGCAATTGATGAAAACGGGAAAAACACCGGTTATCGACATTGGTACGGTCAAGGCAATTAAAGAGGGAAAGATCAAAGTAATCAGAAACATTGATCGCTTCGAGGCCAATGGTATTATCTCTGATGGACAGCTGCATCAAATTGATAGTGTGATATTAGCTACTGGTTATCGTCCCGACCTTCACGACTTTGTTGAAGATCTAGATGGAAGCCTCGACCAATACAATTGCCCTAAATCCTCAGTAGGCTCTGGCCCACTAAAAGGACTCTTTTTTGTGGGATACGACAACTACAAGACGGGTGGCATCTTGGGCACGATTCAAGAAGATTCTGAACGGGTGGTCATAAAATTGGTTTAATAAAAACTATGAATTACTTCGCTCTTCGATAAAAGAAAACTTGCCTAGGCAATTAAACGTTAGATTTACTGACCTACTAATACTACGCTATGTCTACTGCAACAATAGAAAGACCTACTAATTCAAGAGGATTCACTGAAGATCAAATGATGTTCAGAGAGGCTTATCGTTCGTTTATCACTACCGAAGTCGCCCCTAATATGGCACGGTATCGAAAACAAGGGATTGTAGACAAAGAGATTTTCCTAAAAGCTGGGCAACTGGGTTTCCTCATGATTTGGCCAGATGAAAAGTATGGCGGTTTAGGCGATACTGATTTTCGCTACGAGCAGATCATCATTGAAGAAACCGTCAGAGCCGGATGCTTCGATTGGTTCAACACACTGCACAGCCGCTTGGTTGGTCCGTATCTTGAAAAACTGGGGAATGAAGAGCAGAAAATGCGATTCCTTCCTAAAGCCGTTTCTGGCGAAAAGGTATTGGCAGTAGCTATGAGCGAGCCCGATGCTGGTAGTGATTTGGCGGGTATGCGCAGTACACTGGAAGACGTTGGTGACTATTATTTGCTAAACGGAGGAAAGACCTATATCTCTAATGGGATCAATGGTGATTATTTCATAGTTGCTGCAAAAACAGTAGGAGGAAGTAGCAAACACTCGATGACTTTGTGCGTAGTCGAGGAAGGTATGGCAGGTTTTGAAAAAGGCGCTAACCTTGAAAAAATGGGCTTAAAGGCTCAAGACACTGCTCAAATCTTCTTTGACAATGTGAAGATCCCTAAAGAGAACATTCTTGGTGAGCCAGGCAAGGGCTTTTATTACTTAATGAATGGTTTGGCAGAAGAAAGACTGATTGCTGGTTGTCAATCCTTGGCTAATGCAAGACATGCTTTCGACATCACCCGTAAGTTTGTAATGGAACGAAAGGCCTTCGGTAAATCAGTTTCTGAGTTTCAAAATACGCAGTTCCAGATGGCTCAGATGGATGCTGAACTTGATATGCTTCAAGCTTACATGGACAAATGTGTGCTAAAAAACAACGAAAACGTGCTAACTGCCAATGACGGGGCAAAAGTAAAACTACTGGCTTCAGAGTTAGAAGGCCGCATGGTAGACTTGGGTGTTCAATTGCACGGTGGAGCCGGCTTTATGGAGGAATATGAAATATGTCGTATGTATCGCGATGCACGAGTAAGCCGCATTTATGCTGGTTCGTCTGAAATTATGAAGTTAATCATTGGCCGTGATGTCTTTAGTGAGGGGTACACCAGTACATTGGACTAGGAAAGCTACTAGCTTCTAGCTTCTAGTAGCTAGTTACTAGAAGCTAATTGCTATCTTTGCGTTCAAATTGACATCAATGGAAACTTTCGAAGACCTAAATCTTACTAAGCCATTAAGAAAAGCCATTGAAGACTTGGGTTTCGAGACGCCCACACCCATCCAAAGTGGCTCGTTCTCGCTAATTAGGTCGGGCAAGAATGTAGTTGGAATTTCACAAACCGGTACTGGTAAGACGTTAGCATTTATGTTACCCTTGTTGCAGGATTTGAAATTCTCTACCCAAGTTACTCCTAGGATATTGGTTCTAGTGCCAACAAGAGAGTTGGTACTTCAGCTAGTGGAGCAAATCAAATTGTTTGCCAAGTACACCAGTCTACGCATTGAAGGAGTCTTTGGAGGAACAAACATCAACACCCAGAGTATGGCCATTATCGATGGTGTTGATATTCTTGTAGCAACACCTGGCAGGCTTTATGACTTGACCATCAACAACATCTTGAAGTTAAGAGATGTGAGAAAGTTGGTCATTGATGAAATTGATGTGATGTTGGATCTTGGTTTTCGCTTTCAACTCACCAATATTTTCGATCTTTTGCCCGATAGGCGTCAGAACATTATGTTCTCGGCAACCATGACCGATGAGATTGAAGACTTGATTGATGATCATTTTGCTAGGCCAAAGAAAATATCGATCGCCGTTAGTGGAACCCCACTCGATAACATCTCACAAGTGTGTTATCACGTAAAGAATTTTTATACTAAGGTGAACCTCCTTGCTTATCTTTTGGAAGACAAGGAGGTATTTTCAAAGGTTTTGATTTTTGCCTCTAGTAAGAAAGATGCTGATTTACTACATCAGTCCTTATCACAAAAGTTTGGATTGAATATGGGTGTTATTCATTCCAATAAGTCTCAGAATTTCAGGATTCGATCGATCGAAGATTTTGACTCGGGTTTGACCAGGCTATTGGTGGCGACTGATGTAATGGCTCGTGGCTTGGACCTAAATCAGATAACTCATGTTATAAACTTTGATACGCCCAAGTTTCCAGAAAACTACATGCACCGTATTGGTCGTACCGGGCGTGCAGAAAAAGAAGGCAAAAGCGTCTTGTTTTATACAGACAGAGAAGAAGAATCTAAATTGGCTATCGAGGTGCTCATGAATTATGAAATTCCTTTGAAGCCAATGCCAGAAGAGGTGGATATTTCGCATCAACTCACTTTGTCAGAACGAGAAGGCGGTAAACGAGGTAAGCACCCCAATAGAAACTCCAAGCTTAAGGCTTCAGGAGGAGCATTCCACGAAAAGAGTGCTAAGAATTCAAAGACCAATCAAGGAGGCAGTTATAAGCGAAAAATTGCAGCAAAGTATAGTAAGCCAAAAACTCGAGGAGCAAAGAAAGGTAATAAATAGAATGCGGAAAGAAGATGTCTTATTGATAACCCCGCCTTTTACTCAACTCAATACACCCTACCCGGCGACGGCTTACATTAAGGGATTTCTTACTACCCTATCGACCTCGTCTTTCCAGATGGATTTGGGCATTGAAGTGATTCTAGCACTTTTTACAAGGAAGAGCCTTACCAATGTTTTTGATAGCGTCGAGAATAAGGGCTTAGACGAAAACAGCCAACGCATACTGGCTTTGCGGTCGCATTACGAAAACAGTATCGATGCAATCATATCTTTTCTACAAGGACGTCAACCGACTTTAGCACGGAAGATTTGCGAACAATCATTTCTCCCCGAGGCTTCGCGATTTAGGAATATTGATCAGTTGGAAATGGTCTTTGGTTCGATGGGGTTTCAAGATAAAGCCAAGCATCTTGCTACATTGTACCTTGAAGATCTGTCTGATTTTATCGTTGCCAACATCGATCCGTATTTTGGGTTTAGCCGATATGCCGAAAGGTTGGCGCGTAGTGCAAATTCCTTTGATGATTTGTATGACCAATTAGAAACTCCTCCAACTTTTATCGATGAGATTACGCTTTCCATTTTAAGCGAAAGGCTTCAAGCTGTACAGCCTAAACTGGTTTGCTTCTCGGTACCTTTTCCTGGAAATGTATACAGTGCTTTTCGTTGTGCACAATTCATTAAATCAAACTACCCTAGTGCTAAGATTGCTATGGGTGGTGGCTTCCCCAATACCGAGTTGCGATCGCTGAAAGATGCACGTGTATTTGAGTTCTTTGATTTTATTGCGCTAGATGACGGCGAGCGACCTCTTGAGCGATTGATAGATCATGTTATAAAATCACCTGATCTAGAGCCCGTTCTAAAACGCACATTCATGTTGAAAAATGGTGAGGTGTTTTATAACAACCTTTCTTCGTTGACAGATTATAAGCAAGCAGATATTGGAACACCTTCTTATAGTGATTTGATGCTTGATCAATACATCTCAGTCATAGAAATCACCAACCCAATGCACAGTTTATGGAGCGATGGCAGGTGGAACAAATTAACAATGGCCCACGGTTGTTACTGGGGTAAATGTACATTCTGCGACGTTTCTCTAGATTATATCAAGCTCTATGAACCCATCGCTGCCAAGACCTTGGTGGATCGTATAGAAGCATTGATTGAAGAAACAGGTGAAAGGGGTTTTCATTTTGTCGATGAGGCAGCACCACCAGCGTTGATGAAAGAAATTTCCATTGAGATTTTGAGGCGAAATCTTGACATTTCTTGGTGGGCCAACATCAGGTTTGAAAAGAACTTTTCAGGAGACCTTTGTAAACTGTTTCAAGCCGCTGGCTGTATCGCTGTTTCTGGAGGTCTTGAAGTAGCGTCAGATCGCTTATTGAAGCTGATAAAGAAAGGGGTTACGGTTGAACAGGTGGCTCAAGTAACCAGAAACTTTACTTCGGCCGATATAATGGTTCATGCCTATTTGATGTATGGATATCCTACTCAAACCGAGCAAGAGACCATTGATAGCCTTGAAATGGTGAGGCAGTTGTTTGAGTCTGGCGTGATTCAATCTGGATTCTGGCATCAGTTTGCCTTGACAGCTCATAGTCCAATTGGTCTGGATCCAAAAGCCTTTGGAATTATTCCTCATCCAAAAGAGATTTCGTTTGCCAACAATGATGTGGATTTTACCGATTCAACTGGAATCGACCATAGTAAATTTAGCTACGGACTAAAGAAGTCACTCTTTAATTTTATGCATGATGTTGGCTTTGAATTGCCCTTGGCAGAATGGTTTGAGCACAAGGTTCCGCAAACACTTGTTTCCCCAGACTTTATATACGATTGCTTAGAATTAGACAATCATTTGATGACTAAGCCTACTTCTCGCATCCTTTGGGTTGGCACGCTGCCTTTGATGAAAAAGCCAAAAAAGAAAGGAAAAGCCAAAGGCATGGTTGAGCTGATTTTTCATTTGAAAGTTGAGGAGGTGACTGTGTCGCTTACTGAAAATCAGGCCAATTGGGTAATTGATGTAATCAAACAAACACAAGAGCGTACAACCGTTACTTTCGGCGATCTACAAGAAAACTATCAAGACCTGTTTAAAAAAGACTTAGAGCCATTTTGGTACAACGAGGCCATGTCAACAATTAGAGCAGTGGGATTATTGGCTATATAACCTCTAAGGTCTCTGCAACCAGCTTCTCTATCATTCTTCTTCTTCCGATGATGCTGACTTCTTAAATACGGTTCTTCGAGTGCCTCTATACATTTCAAAGTGATTGTACCGGCATTCGATTGGTCCGTTAAAAAGCTTGACCCTTTGCTTAGGTTTAAGTCCGACGGCTTTCAAGGCTGGAATATTACCGCTAAGAATGAAGGCGTCAAAGCCATCGTAGGCGATCTTTAAATGATCACCAATCTTCTTATAAAAGTGAGCCATTTCACTTTCTTCTTCCAATCGCTCACCATAGGGTGGGTTCATGATTACCTTACCTGCCGACAACTCTGGATTGGTCTGAAAAAAGTCAGTCTGATTGAAGTCAACCAAGTCTTCGACTCCCGCTCTTTCGGCATTGGCCATTGCAATTTCGACGGCTTCTCTGTCATCATCAGAAGCTATAATTTGGCCTTCAAAACCTGTGATCTCGTTTTCGGCCTTTTCTTGGACTTTCTCCCATAACTTTTCGTCAAAGTCTTTCCACTTTTGGAAGGCAAAGTTTCTCATGATTCCTGGAGGAACATTGCATGCCATCAAAGCTGCTTCGATTGGTAAAGTACCTGATCCACACATTGGATCAATCAATGGCTGTCGAGGGTTCCAATTGGCAAGAGTCAATAGACCAGCCGCTAAGACTTCACTCATTGGAGCTTCTGTTTGCTCGAGCTTATAACCGCGTTTGTGCAGTGGTTGACCCGTACTATCCAATGAAACTGTACATTGGTTTCCTGCAATATGGACATTGATCTTTATATCGGGGTCTTCTACATCGACAGACGGCCTTTCGCCAAATTTGGCCCTAAAGAAATCGACAATAGCATCCTTGCTTTTCAACGCGACATACTGCGAGTGAGTGAATACACCTCCAGATACAGTGCCTTCGATTGCAAAAGTCGTATCTATATTCATTAGTTTTTGCCAGCGTACGCGTTTGATCTTTTGATAGAGATCTTGCTCATCTGCGACATAGAAACTTGAAAGTGGCTTAAGTACTTTTATACCCAATCGACTACAAAGGTTGATCTTGTAGAGTAGCCATTTGTCACCAGTGCATTTTACTGCTCTATTCAAAGTTTGTACATCCCAACATCCAATGAGCTTAAGTTCACGAGCGAGGATGTCTTCAAATCCGAAAAGGGTCTTAACCAAGATATCAAATTCTTTCGGTTTTGGTTTTTTGTTGGCAGGCTTTACTGGCTTTGGACTCATGAAGGCGAAGTTAACCACCTCAAGTGGAAATTAAAGAAACCAGAAAATATATTTCCATTACTGACTAGGCTTTAACGAAGCTTTATAATTTAAGGAATGCCGTTGCTATCGCCTAACTCGTTTTGCTGCGATTTTTCGGAATAAAATGAAAACGGGGATCATTACTGTGAACCCAATAAAGAAAGGGATAACATAGTGCTCCCATCCAGCAACCAGCATAATACCTATAGTTAATAACTGAAAGCCCAGACCGAAAGTAGAAACCGCCGTCATTAGCCAGTTGGGAAAGGCAAATGATGTTTTTGCTCCTTTGTCAAACTGATATATGGCATCATCAAAAGGCTTATAACAGAAGTTGAAGAGGGCAAAAAGGATGTTCACGTATCTTTGTTTTTCGCCAGGGAAAGCTTTTGGAGCTTTGTTTTCATGAATTCGACTGGTGGTGTCTCCATCTTCTAGGTTTCGCAGGATCACATAGTAAAAATTGTAAAGTGTTCCTTGCAATTGGATACAAATAAAAGCTATTAGTGCAAGAAGGAGTGAACTATCTGTGACATACCAAACTGCTAATAGAATCAAGAAATTCAAAACAAAGTCTGCTACAGAGTCTAAATATCGGCCAACATAAGAAGGCATTTCTCTTACACGTGCCAGCTCGCCATCGGCAGCATCAAGGATAGATTTCAATACCAGGAAAAATGCAGCACCCCAATAGTAACCTATCAAAATGCACCAGATACCAATCAAGCCTGCTATTATAAAGGAAATAGTAACGTCAACTGATGTGAAGCGTGTAGGCTTTAAAACTCTGACAATGAGTTTGGCAAAAGGTCGTCCATAATCTGATAAATCAATAAACTTTTTTCCATCAGGAAGTTTTGGCATACGTGGGCTATTAGTATAGCGCTACCTTTGTTAACAATGGTAATAAAGAAAAGTTTTCGATATGCCCATATCAATTTTGGAGTTGGAATGCGGTAGCCTAATTGTCATGGTTTGTGCAAACCCAGAACTTTAGAAAGAGAGAGCGCTATTACCAGTGCCAAACTATCTCATTGATCACTCACTTAATACCTTA
Source organism: Caprella mutica (assembly GCA_947561585.1). Classification (NCBI taxonomy): domain Eukaryota; kingdom Metazoa; phylum Arthropoda; class Malacostraca; order Amphipoda; family Caprellidae; genus Caprella; species Caprella mutica. Next base: position 13,023 of record CANNZV010005095.1, on the reverse strand, counting down.
CCCCAAAGTGCTCTAATGTGTGAGTGGTGCTTGATAACTATCATATTGGTTTTAAGTTTTTTGGAGAGTTCTTCTGGGATACTACCAAACATGATCTGTTGATAAATGCTATCAGCAGTAGCTCCAGTGACAACAGTGTCGTACGCTGCCGAAGCCTTTATAATTCCATCAACTACAGAATCGTGATATATGATGTGGGTATCGACTTTGTCAAGGCCAGAATTATTTACACGTTTCTTAGCTTCATCAAGCTCTAATTGAGTTTGTTTAATAAATTCAGGGGTAGCGTTCTTAGAAGAAACAACTCTACAGAGTGTTAAGGTGCCATTAAACATTTTCCCCATTGCAGCAGCATACTCTTCAGCCGCTTTGGCATGATCTCCACCAGCTGTTGGCAATAGCATCTTTTTGATTTCTGTTTCCGGATTTAGCTTGACCATCATGATGTCATGTTTAGCGTGAGTAACCACAGCGTCAGTGGTCTGGCCCAGAATTTTATCTGCAGTAGAACTATAACCTTTCCAGCCTAAAAGTAGTAAACTGCAATTTTGCTCTCTCGCAGATTCAAGAATTGCTTTGGCTGTATTGTGACCAATGCGTAGAATACTTGCCACTGGAACATTATACTTGCTTGTTTCTTGGTGCGCTAGGTCCAGAATTTTTTGTTCACCTTCAATTTCGGCAAAGTTGTGATCTAGTGGCACTTGATTAGGTACGGTTAATACCCGTAAAATCACTAAGGCTGCATTGTTGCTTTTGGCAATGTTGCTTGCCAGCTTTATTAAAATTGGAATCGTTGCTGGGTTTGCTACTGGCACCAAAATGCGTTTTTTATTTTCTGCGGTTTTCGGTAGACCTTTGGCCATAGCCAGCTTGGAAGGTGCTCCAGGTATCGCTTCTGCTTCTGGTATAGTCCCTTTCCATATTAGAAAGCCCAAGAACCCAATGATCAGCGAACCGACTGCTAACAACAATGGCATCAAGTGAGCAAAGAGTTGGGTAATCAAGTAGGCATTGGCCAAGATACCAAGGATCGGGATTAACGGTACCAAAGGTACTTTGAAAGGGCGATCAATATTGGGAAACTTCCTTCTGTGAATGATTAATGCAACATTAACCAGAATCAAGGCGATCAAAAGCACGGTATCGGCAAAATGTGCCAAATCTTCTAGCTTGAGGGTGATTGAGAAAATCAAAATTAGGCCTGAAACTAGTATTAAGGCCATGATGGGCGTCTTTGTTTTTTTATTAATGATGCCGAGTTGCTTTGGTAAATGTCCCAGATCACTCATGGCTAAGGCGACCCGTGATCCAGCCATAATCGAAGCATTAGATGCAGAAACCATTGAGAATATTCCTCCGGCAACAATCACCATGCCGCCGATGGGGCCTAGAAACTTAACTGCTGCGACCCCCATCGCTGCCTCATTGTATTCTGTTAGGTTGGCGGCAATAATTACTGCTACCACAAATATGTACAAAACGGAAACAATGCCAACAGACCAAAAGATCGCCTTGGGGATATTTTTGACAGGGTCTCTTACCTCGCCAGCAGAGGCAGCAATTGCTGAGAATCCGAAGAATGTGATAAATACCAAGGCAGAAGTCTCGAGGAGACTAAAGATGTCACTGTTGAATTTAGCAATCATCTCTTCACTACTTACAAATCGCAGTCCTCCAACGATGAACCAGATGAGTAGTAGCACTTTAACCACAGTAACAACTACTTGAAATTTACCGCTTTCTTTACTGCCTTTAATATTGAGAAAGGTGAGGGCGATTAAGAATACAATGCCAGAAATACTTTCTATCGGTGTATGCCAAATGAACTCTATAAAGTAGCTTGACAAACTTGAAATGTAGAATGAGCAACTGGCTATGTAACCGAGAAAAAGCGCCCAACCCACCATATAAGCCAAAGGAGCACTAAAGGTTTTTCGCGCATACAAATAACCCTCTCCAGATCGAGGGTAAATGGAAACAAACTCGCAATAGGTAAGTGCTGTAAATAGCGAGACAATGGCCGCAAGTAGAAAAGAAACGATGGCACCTGATCCCACATTTCGAATGGCTAAGCCTGACAAAGTGAAGATGCCTGCAGCAATCATCGTACCTACCCCAATGGCCAAAGCAGTCGTGAACCCTAGATCCCTTCCAAGCTCTGTTTTTGTAGGATTAGTTGTTTGCATTGCTGATCGTTTTGAGTGCTTTCAATTTAAGAAAAAAAACGAATCGGCCGACTGTTGACCACCCTTGGTTTTAAGTTTTTCAATGCTTTTATCAGTATTATATGCTGGTAATCGAAAGCAATAAGGTAATCGATATTTTTTGTATTATATTTTGAATCGTATTTGATTGGTTTGGTTTTAAGATGCTGACATTGAGCTGATTTAGTTAATATTGGTGCATCTATATTTTTTGCTAAATAGGACTATGATTGGATTGCTAGGACAAAAAATGGATAAAAAATTGAAGAAGTATTGTTTATTTGTGATGCTTAGTTGTGCTGCTTGGTATTCTCATGCTCAAGAAATAAGTTTCTCTCATGAGCGTGGCTTCTACGAAAACCCCATTCAGTTAACCTTGAGTTCAGATGCCAACCAAGATGCAATCTATTTTACTACTGATGGAACTGTTCCAACAACTGCTTCGTCGAAATATACTAATGCTCTTGAAATTGATTCTACTACAGTTTTACGGGCGATTGGTACGACAAATGGGATTCCCGACTCTCTTAGTATAACGCACTCATTCATATTCCCATCTCAAGTGGTATTTCAGAGCAAGGAGATCGACGGCTGGCCTAACGAGATGTATCGTCCGGGGGTTGGTTCTAATTATCATGTGACCCATGATTACGAAATGGATCCTTCGATAGTGGCCAAATATGGCACTCAAAAAGTTGCTGATGCGTTGGTCGCTATCCCAACTGTTTCATTGGCTATGCCACAAGACGATTTTTGGACAGTTAATGATGGTTATAAGATAGAAAAAGCTGCTTCTGCAGAGGTCATTTATTCAGATGGGACAGCGAGCGAGTTTGCTCTTGGTGCGCTCAGAGGTCAAAGTGGTCAGTATCTCAAGCGATCGTTTCGCCTAAAGTTTAAGCAGGAATACGGATCTAAAAAGCTAAAGACCGAATTACTAAGAAAAGCAGCTGTTAATGGAGAGGGGGCAACCAACGATCTCGACAACTTGGTTTTAAAGGCCGGGTCCCATCGTTCTTGGGCTCATGTTGCCTATCCCAACGAAACAGCTTACACAAGAGATGAGTTCTTAAGGGCAAATCAAGTTGCGATGTCTGGCTTGAGTGGTAGAGGTACTTTTGTTCACCTTTATATAAATGGACTGTACTGGGGGCTATACAATGCACAGGAAAGGCCTGACGATAACTTTACAAGTGACTATCTTGGCGGAAAAGACGATGGTTATTTTGCGATCAATCACCGCGGACCAAAAGACGGCAACCCAGCTCGCTATGAATATCTAATTGGTGAGTTGAAGGATAAAGACATGACGGTACCGGCCAATTATGCCGAAATCAGGGAGTACATTGACGTAGAGGCATTCGCAGAATACATAATGCTGGCTTTCTCGTCACGGCTTTTTGATTGGCCCGAAAGTAATTGGTGGGCGGGTATGCGAAATGACGTTCCGGGTCCACTTAGATTTTTTGCTTGGGATTCAGAAGTAAGCTTGAACTCGCCCCTTTGGACCATTCACAATAACTTTCGCCCAAATGCCACCCAAAAGCACCCCATCTATGATTTGTGGCATTCACTACGAAAGTCAGATGAATTCATGACTATGTTTGCCGACTTGGTATATAAACATTATTTCAATGATGGTGCGCTAATGGCTCAGAATGCCATTGAGAGATGGGAGAAAATCAACTTGTTCATTGATCAGGCTGTGATTGCTGAGGCTGCCCGCTGGGGTGATGGAAATGAAGATGGTACAACGCGGAATCGTGAGGATCATTGGGTTCCTGAAGTTTCAAAAGTTACAGATTTGTTGTCAGAGTGGGATTGGCGTTTGATAAATGCTTTAAGAAAAGATGGTTATTACCCAGATCTTGATCCTCCAAAATTCAATAAAAATGGCGGCTTGGTGGAAGCTGGATTCAGTATAGAGTTAAGCAATCCTCAAGGTGAAGGAGTTATATATTACACAGTTAATGGAAGTGATCCAAGAGATGCTGGGGCACTCGCAAGTGATGCAGTGCAATACCAACAATTGGTGAAATTAAACCAATCGTCGGTAATAATGGCTAGAGTGAAGAATGGATCTGAGTGGAGTGCATTGTCTCAATTTTCTTTTCAGGTGAATGCTCCAATTGATGGGCTTTTTATCAATGAATTTGTAGCAAGCAATAGCATTGGAGTAAAGGACGAGGCCGGCAAGTTTGTGGATTGGGTAGAACTATATAACGGTACCGATGAAGCCATCAATTTAGCTGGACTGTACATTTCTGATAACTTGTCCAATTTGACACTCCACCAATTTCCAATTGATGCCAATGAAGTCACTGAAATTCCAGCCAAAGGACACCGTCTATTTTATGCTGACGGTGACGTTGATGAAGGTCCATTGCATTTACCTTTTAAGTTGTCTAAGGATGGCGAAACTTTGAGCCTTTCGCAAAAAACAGGAGATGGAATTAGGGTCATCGATCAACATACTTTTGGTATGCAACAGGCTGACAAATCTGAAGGTAGGAATGGTGATGGTAAGCCGCAATGGGTCCTTTATGAAGTCCCGACACCAGAAACTGCCAATCTAGAGGTACAAGTTGTAATAAATAGTCCACCCCAAATCGAAGAGATATTAGACCAATCGGTCTTGGTTGGTGATGAAATATTTATTCCAATCATTGTTAATGATCCCGATGATGATGTATTGAGCTTAACTCTGAGTTCACTTCCTCTAGGACTAATATTGAATCAAAGCAATTTCATTACAGGCACTATTGCAGAGAAAACAGGTAATTATAAAACTATAATTACTGTCACTGACAATGGAGAGCCAAATATGTCTCAAAGCATTTCTTTTAATTGGACAATTGCTGAGGCTGAAGAGCCTCTTGGTTTTGGCAATGAATTGCCCTCTGGTCTTTTAGTTTTTCCTAGTCCAGCTCAAAATCTACTACACATTGATCAATCAAGTGCAAATGAAAGATTTGATCAGATTCAAATATTTACTTCAAGTGGTAAGTTGGTCGAAAGTCATTCTATAGTTGGTAATTTCTTGCATGTAGATCTTAAAAAATGGCTGTCTGGAGTATATATTCTCTATTTTAAAAGCCGAAAAAGTGAGTCTATTTGCTTCAAAGTCTTAAAAGAATAGTAGAAAAGGTCACATTTGTTCAGAAAAACTTACATGGGTGTTTAAAGCCTGACTTTGAACGCTTAGCTAAATTTAAACTATGTGAAATTGCGATATACTATTAGCTAGATGTTTAGATTCTCCACGCTCTTCAACACTGAGGCCAATACTGCAATTTTAAGCAGATCAGGTTATGAAAACTATCATGATAATTCTGCTAAAGAAATTCAAAATGTACTAGCCCACGATCACCTAGATGGTTATTGGGAATGGAATGTAGGAAGCTCCGCACTTTTTCTTAGTTCATCATTTAAGGATTGGCTAGGTTACCAAGAATTTTTTCTTCCACATGATGTGGCTCTATGGGACCAGCTTATCTTCGAAGAAGACCGTAGTCGATTTCATTTACAGATCGAAGCAACTGTTAGATCTCAACTCGGCACAATTGCGCCTTTTGAGGTCAGGATTCGGGAAATGTCAGGTAGCTATAGATGGGCCAAATGTCAACTAAAATGTGTTGATCGCCTTGAAGCGTTGGGAAGAACCGTGATTGGATCATTTATAGACATTACTTCGTACAAAGTGAGTGCTCAGGAATTGGCTTTCAAAAACCAAGAGACCCAACATTTTGCTTATGTGGTATCTCATGATTTACAAGCGCCACTTAGAAACTTGGAAAGCCTCGCAATGCTTCTGGATAAAGAATACCGCAGTTCTTTAGATGATGACGCCAACTTTTACTTAGACCAAATGGTAAATTCCACTGGGCGCATGAAAAGTTTGATTACAGGCTTGTTGGAGTTTAGTCGTATTGATCAGAAGGTTCACAAAGAGGAGGTAGACTGCGAAAATATCCTGAACGGCGTTTTGGATGACCTTGCGATTCAAATCAAAGAAAGCGAGGCGATCATTGATTTGGATTTTTTACCAACTGTTCTCGGCCACGAATGTCATTTAAGATCACTTTTCCAAAATTTGATAGAAAACGCCCTTAAGTTCAGTGCTCCCAACCAAAAACCTGAAATTGAAGTTTCATGTGAAGTAGGGGAAACAGAGTTTGTTTTTTCAGTGACAGACAAAGGTCAAGGCATAAGAGAAGAAGACCGAGAGAAGGTTTTCATGATGTTCAAGAGATGCCAAAGGCAAATGCCAGGTTACGGAATTGGTTTGGCTCATTGTAAGAAGATTGTTGAAATGCATGGTGGTCGCATTTGGGTAGATGCTAGTTTTAAAAACGGCAGCAGATTTTCTTTCACAATTCCCAAAGAGGAACTTTAGTAGCGTATTTTTTTACTTTGATTGCTGCCAACTTCTTTCATATAGTTGCCTCTTTGAGTTGGAGCTGCTATCTTGTGAAAGAACGATCGTAATCATCTAGATGGAATTTTCAGCTAATTTATGGACCTTCATTCCAACCTTAGTTTCACTTGGAGTGGCTCTGTTTTCAACCTTAGTTTCACTGAGATCAGTTAAGTTTGCAGAAAAAAGCGCAGAAGCTACACTTCAAACCGTTGAGCTCTTTCAGCAAGAACTAGAAGACAATGCGCTAGCTAATAACTTAGATCTCCACTATAAAGTAGTACATCAAATTAGAGCACTGCAAGCTGAATTTCCACCTGAAATTGGTCGCCAAGACTACAAGCACACTCCTGAGACCACCAGACAAATTTTCCTATTCTGGTTTCTGATCTTTGATGAGTGGTTTGCCTGTAAACATGAGGGAAAATACCTAGAAGGATATTGGGAAAAGTACTATAAGCATGAAATTGAGTCTGTTTTGGACCGTGTGGCTTTCAGAGAAGTGATCGTAAACATGATCGATGTCAAACGCATTTCTTTTTTCGGGTTGGCAACAGAATTTGCTAAAGATCTAGAGATCATCAATGACACCATCTCAGATGAAAAGCTTTTTACTCGAGATTTGAATGCAAAGTAATAGATCTTGCATCAAAAAAACTTACAAACCAAGAAGCGATAATTCAACTTCGCTTTGGGAATTTCGAGTATATGTGAAACTTGAAGTGAGCCAAGCAACTAAAACCCATCCCAAAGCGTTAACTGCGTAGACAAAGGTGATAAATCCAACCTGCTGGAATGTTTAATCGCGTTATTCTTCCTTTTTTATCCATTTTGATGCTTCTTCATACGAAAAGCAATGGACAAGACCACTCGGTACTGGCTACTGGAGATTGGTATAAAGTTGCTGTCGCTGAAGATGGGATCTATCGTTTGAATCGTTCAGATTTAGAGACCCTTGGTATTGACGTTTCTACCATCGACCCTAGAAAGATTGCGATTTACGGACATGGAGCCAAACTCTTACCTCAAGGTAACATGGTGTCTCGACACATTGATTTGGTAGAAAATGCCATTGAGGTTTCAGGCGAAAACGATGGAAGCTTTGATCAAAACGACTACTTGTTGTTTTATGGTCAAGGTCCGCACCAGCTCACCTTTGATCAATCTATTCAAGCATGGGTAGCCAAAAAACATTATTACACCGATACGAGCTATTACTTCTTACACATTGGGTCGGTTAATGGCCTAAGGGTAACCGAAGCACCAGCTGGCTCAAGTGGCGTCTTGGTCGATACTTATGACGAGGTGATGGTTCATGAACTCGATGAGGAGAACTTACTCAGCTCGGGACGCGAGTGGTTTGGCGAAAAGTTCCAATTAAAGAACGATTATCAGATTGGTTTTGATGCTGCAGGAATCTCAACTGATTCAAATTTAGAAATACACTCCACCTTAGTAAGTAACTCGGTCAGTGCTTCGCAAATGAAACTGAGTTTAAACGGGCAGACATTGATGAACAAGGCAATGCCCAATATTCCTAATAGCACATATGCCTTGAAAGGAATCTATCAGTACGATGATTTTCAAGTGGCAGCATCAGGGTTGGGAGAAAGCCTGCAGTTCAATTATGATTTTGTTCCAGGAAGTGAAAGTCCGTCTATAGCATTCTTAGACCAGCTGATCATTTCATACAAAAGACAGATCGATTTGTATGGTGCACATTCTGGTTTTCGCTTAATAAGCTCTATGGATGGCGGAACTTATCGATACAAGATGAGGAGCGCAGTTAATGTCTGGAATATTACTGATGCCCAGAATGTAAAAAGGCAATTGCTAAGCGAAAGGAATTTTCGCATACAGGTGGGAATGGGGTAATTTCTGAATTTATTGCTTTTGACGAAAATCAACTGGTGGCACCAGTTCTAATAGGAAAGGTTGAAAATCAAGACCTTAGAGGGGCTAATGTGCCTCATATGCTGATCGTATCAGATCCCAGTTTCTTGCCTCAAGCGCAAAGACTTGCCGATTTTCGTCAAGAAAAGGATGGAATTACAAGTCTTGTAGTGACGCCAGCTCAAATTTACAATGAGTTCAATTCTGGCGCTCAAGATATTTCTGCGATTAGAGACTACGCAAGGCATCTTTACAAGCAAAGCAACAAGCTCAAGTACTTGATGTTGGTAGGGGATTGTTCTTATGATTATAAAGGGCGAAAACCTTTTTTAGCAACCTTGTTCCAACCTATGAATCTCGCAATTCGGAACACCCAATTTTACTTTTTCATCCGATGACTACTATGGGTTCTTAGATGATGATGAAGGTGAATGGGTAGAAAACTCTGCTGGAGATCATCAATTGGATATTGGCGTGGGACGTTTGCCGGTAATGACCTTAGAAGAGACAAAAGATGTTGTAGATAAGATCATCAACTACGAAACCAATCCTGCGACTTTTGGTGATTGGCGCAAAGAAATTATTTTTATAGCCGATGATGGTGATGGCAACATCCACCAGCGAGATGCAAAGCGATTGGCCGAGTTGATTGATACTACCTATCAGAATTACAGCAGCCGAAAACTCTATTTGGATTCCTATGAGCAAGAAGTAAAACCAGAAGGAGAATTTTCGCCTGACATGAGTGAAGCTGTGATTGAAGCCATTAGCCAAGGAGCCCTGATTGTCAATTTTACTGGGCATGGAAATGAAGGCCAGTGGATGCAGGAGCGTATTTTTGAATTAAACAGTATTGATTCCTTAAAGAACTCTGTAAAGTTGCCGCTATTTGTAACTGCGACTTGCGAGTTTGGTCGATTTGACGATCCTGGTTTGAGATCAGGTGCCGAACGGTTGATCTTAAAAGAGCGATCAGGTGCTATTGCTCTGGTAACGACGACTCGTCCGGTTTTTCTAGTACAAATTATCAATTGAATCAATCTTTTTATGAAAGTGTTTTCGAGCTAGAAAACGGTGCTTTGCCTCGGCTTGGTGATGTAATCAGAAAGACAAAGAATGGTGCATTGAGTGGAAGTTTGAATCGAAATTTTAGCTTACTTGGAGATCCCTCGATGAGATTGGCATATCCTGGCTACGAAATCAAAATTGATGAATTGAGTTCGGGGTATTCAGAAGACACTTTAAGGGCTTTGGAAACATTACAGTAAAAGGAAGTGTGACCGATCAGCAAGGGCAAGTACAGTCACAATACGATGGTCAGCTAAAGGCTGTGGTACTGGATAAGCCTCAAACCTTGCAAACCTTAGGAGTAGGTGGACCGGTCTTTCAGTATGAAGAAAGAAACAGTACGCTATTTAGAGGGAAGACAGAAGTAAAAGCTGGGCAGTTTGAGTTCCAATTTGTCATTCCTAAGAACATCAACTACCAACTAGAAAGAGGTAAGATATCGTTATATGGCGTAGATATTGACAGTCTTATAGACGCAGGCGGAGCACATATCGATTTTTTTATTGGAGGGAGCAATAATTTAATTCCTACAGACAATATTCCTCCCGAAATGACTTTATATATTGGAAATACTGATTTCCAATCAGGTGATGATGTTTTGCCCAATACGATGTTATTGGCTAGACTTTCAGACGAGAATGGGATTAATATTTCAAACGAAGGCTTAGGTCAAGAGATCAAAGCCACTGTAGACAAACAGGAATTTTTCTATTTAAATAACTTTTTTGAATCTGATTTAAACAATTACCAAACTGGCTGGGTCCAATTTCCTTTAAACAATCTCACCGAAGGTAAGCATGAGCTTACTTTGAAAGCATGGGATTCACACAATAATTCTACCGAAGAAACGGTTGAGTTTACAGTAGTTGGTGATGAAGGATTAAGTATCCAACAGCTAATAAATTTACCTAATCCATTTAGGGATCAAACAGAATTTCGATTCAATCACGACTTCATTGGAGATGATATTGAAGTAGTGATAGATGTATTTTCAACTGATGGGAAGCTTTTGAAACAAATACGTCAGGAATTCTTAACGAGTAATGGACAGGTAAGTGGAATTTATTGGGATGGTTATGGTGCCCAAGGAATCAGATTAAGTCCTGGGATGTACATCTTCAAGCTTAATGTTAAGTCTTTGAGAAACCTGAAAGTCCTTAAAAAGGCCGAGAGGCTTATTTTATATAATTGATACATTTGCAAAAAATCGAGAAATGACAAGACGCAAGCACTTATTTTTGGCGCTTCTAGTACTATTTTTAGCGCTGAATTAAAAGCTCAAACTCAGACATTAGGACAAAACACCGAGGCAAGGGTGATCACCACTGCTGTTCCTTTTTTATTGATCACTCCTGATGCTAGAGCTGCTGCTATGGGCGATGTTGGTGTAGCCACTTCTGCCGATGCCAATGCACTTCATTGGAATATTGGAAAAATAGCCTTTAATGAAAGAAATTATGGTTTTGGGGTATCTTTCACTCCTTGGTTAGGCAAGATTATAAACGATATGTCGATATCGTATTTGTCTGGCTTTAAGAAAATTAATGATGACCAAGCCTTGGCTTTGAGTATACGTTATTTTGATCTAGGGGATATTTTACTTACAGATATTAGAGGGCAGGAATTGGGCCAATTTAACCCAAGGGAATTTGCTGTTTCGGGTGCCTATTCTAGAAAACTAAGTGAAAACTTAGGAGTTGGGGTAGGGATGAGATTCATTCATTCTAATCTTTCTGGAAACTTAACTACTTCAAATGGAGGAGACACAAAAGCAGGTGTTAGCTTTGCAGCTGATTTGGGAGTTTACTATAAGAAATCAGTAGCTGTTAAAGGCAACCGTTCAGAGATAGCCTTTGGTGCCAACATTAGTAATATTGGTGCAAAGCTGACTTACAACAGTGCTGAAAATAAAGACTTTATCCCTACAAATTTGAGAATAGGTACTTCGTTAAGAGCTGCCTTGGACAGATACAACAGTATCACCTTCGCTGTTGATTTGAATAAACTATTGGTTCCAACTCCTCCAATTTATGAGATAGATGCCAACGGAGCAGTAGTTGTAGACGCCAATGGAAACCCAGTAATAGCAGCAGGAAAAGACCCTAACAGATCTTTGTTCTCTGGTATGTTTGGAAGTTTTGGAGATGCTCCTGATGGATTTGGTGAAGAGTTAAAGGAATTTACAATTGGTGCCGGAGTTGAGTATTGGTACCGAGATGTTTTTGCCGTAAGAGGAGGATATTTCTATGAAAATGAACTTAAAGGAAATAGAAAATATTTAACCATGGGTGTTGGTTTAAGATATCAAGTCTTTGGGCTTGACTTTGCATACTTGGTGCCTTCTGAAAAGCAGCATCCTCTAGCAGAGACGCTAAGATTTTCACTAGTGTTTAACTTTGATCAGAATGCAAGACCATCAGGTGATCAATAAGAATTCAAAATAATACAGATTTGAGAGTGGACTATTTCTAAAATAGTCCACTTTTGTTTTTTTATAGTCAAGCAAACTTTTCTTTTTATGTCATTGGATCGAACTCAAGCTCCCTCATTTCAAGTACTTTCGGAACTAAACTTTCCCAAGAAGGAACAGTTCCAATTGGATAATGGTATTGACGTTTTCCTTTTTCCTTCGGCGCAACAGGACGTAATGTCAATAGATCTGGTCTTTCATACTGCCCGGTGGGAAGAAGATTTAGTGGGCCAATCTTGGTTTTGTAACCAGATGCTAAGAGAAGGAACTTCTACAATGACTTCTAGTCAAATTTCCAATAAGTTTGACCAGAAAGGTGGATTCTTGCAACTTTCAAGTGGTCGAGACATTGCAAGCCTAAGTTTGTACTGCCTCTCCAAACATACCAACCATCTGGTTCATGTCATGGCTGAATTGCTTAATGACAGCACTTTCCTGATCGCGAATTTGACTTACTGATTGGCAACAAGATTCAGGAAATTCAACTAAATGAAGAGAAGCCATCTTACCAGGCCTCTTTGAGCTTCCAAGAAAAGATGTTTGGGAAATCGCACCCTTATGGGGTTTCTATGAATCAAGAGAACCTCAAGAAGCTTAATCCACAGGTCCTAAAAGATTTTCATAAACGTCTACTCAGCGGAAGCATGAGCATTATTCTAGCAGGTAATGTAGATAAGGGTTTAATATCAAAATTGAACGCACTTTTTGGCAGCCAGAAAATCACCCAAAAGGAACCTACATTTAGGGCTAAAGTGGTGATCAAACCACAGCAAGTCCTTTTACTGAAAGAAAAGCAAAGTCAATCTTCTATTCGAATTGGTAGTGCCTCGATCGACCGCAAGCATCCTGACTATCATGGGGTCTTGCTTATGAATGAGTTACTTGGCGGCTTCTTTGGGTCTCGATTGATGAAGAACATTAGAGAAGATAAGGGGTATACGTATGGTATCTATAGCCGCCTTGCGCAC
>CANNZV010005094.1:0-31329 GCA_947561585.1 Caprella mutica | reverse complement strand
CTGTCATTTCTGGTCCCCAAGAAACACCAGTGGAATAAAAACCGAATTGCTCTGTAGTGGGTCGTCCATTTGGACCGTTATTGGAGTGGACATCTTTTGGATAGATAAATTCTCCATCTGAGTTGGTTTTTAATTCGGGAGCATTCAAGGAAATTGGTCCTCCAGCACCATACTTATTTTGAACCTTTCTATAACGGTATGGAGTGATGAATTTAGTAACAGTAGAATATTCAATGGTGGAAGAATTTTTAATACTATTTCCTTTTTTAGTAGTAATTAAAATTACACCATTTGCCCCTCTCATTCCATATTTGGCAGAGGCTGTTGGACCTTTTAGAATATTGATGTTTTCTATATCTTCAGCATTAATGTTGTTAATAGCTGATCCCCAATCTCTACCTCTTCCTATATCACTAAGCCCAGGAGAATTTTCGATTGGAACTCCATCAACGATTATTAGAGGTTGATTGTTTCCAGTGATGTTATTATTGCCACGTATGACGATTCGAGTTGTTCCGCCATCAACTCCGTTAGCAGTGGCGATTTGTACACCTGCTGATTTACCAGATAATGCGCTGGCAATATTTGGTGCATTGGATAAAGCAATTTTACTGCCATCTAATTGATCTGTCGAATAGCCTATTTCCCTTTTTTGTCGTTTAATGTCTAAACCAGTTATTACTATATCCTCCAGTAAAACCGCATCACTTGATAGAAATATTTCATTAATATCACTTGATGTTAAATTGTGATCAATGTCGTTGTAGCCTATATATGATACGTTAACAATTAAAACATCTTTATTGGATTGTATTTCGAAAAACCCATTACTATCTGTAATCGTACCAGACTCATTCGTTATTATGCTCGCGCCAATAAGAGGCTGTAAAGTAGATTTGTCTTTTACGCTTCCTTTGAATACGTTCTGTCCACAAATTATTGATGAATTCCATAGTATGAGTATTGGAATCAACAGATACTTTGAAATCTTCATTTGTAATATTAATTGTTTCAAAATTTAATCAAATTGCACTTATCATTTGATACGAGGAATCTATTAAATCTGACATTTATTCTAGACATAATACTTTTCCTGAAAAACTATAGCCTGACTCTGGATGTAATGCAGAATATAAAAACATACCATTCTGTTCTAAATTAATTGAATTTTTGTTGTTACTTAACATTACACTTTTAACTAGAATTCCGTCTAAAGTGTAAATTCTTAAATTACTGCCGTTCCAAAAAGAATCAAATTCAAAATTGATTTGTCCATTGTAACTCGGTATTGGAGAAGCCACAAAATTTTTAATTAAATCAATATTATTCACAGAAGTTGTTACACTGGATTTGGTAATATTATCTCCTGGATTATCATCCTCATTTTGAAGAACTTCCACAAATAAAATATTTGCTTCATTAGGATTGACATTGGAATTGATGTCAATGATTTTGTTTAGCGTTTGACCTGCAGCAATAGATTCATTAAACGCCTGAGAACTCACAAGAATGTTGTTGTTGTAAATGTTAATTGTGAATTCGTTATGATCATTAAAAACCATCATTTAAAATATTTACCTCAACAGATTCTAGTACACTACCATTCAATGTTGGATTAATGTTTTGCATTGCAAGATTCGAATAGTCAATGTAGGGATTTGTTGAATTTTGAATGAAATAACTGTATATCCTGTAATAAGGTTCGGTATGTCCGCTGTTATTATATCCTGTATTTAAAAGATTGGTATACGATTCAAAGGCATAATCTAATCCTATTGATGTATTTGCATCGGCTACAGAGCTTGTATTTATTATATAGGGTTCAACATGTTGCCCAGGACACCAACCAGCCCTTGGAGCAAGCCACGATCCAGCTTGACCTGAGCAAGGATTTGACGCGCAATCATTTTTCCATAGATGATGATTATTAAATTTATTTCCATCAATCAATAAGCTATGATCTGCTTCGTAGAATTCCGCAGCATTGAAAGTATTACCTTGACCATGTCCTGTTAACGTGACACGCACATGACTATTTTCCGTATTACTTTTGACATCCACAATTATTGGATTTAAATCATAGCTAATGTCCGGGTCTCCATAAACTTGATATGATTTTTCCCATAAAGATGTTAATTGACTATATGTATCTGTAGCAGAATTATCTATTAAATCAATGCTCATATCAACCAACCATCCTTGTTCTGTAAAGACACTTGCACTAGTCTCCAGTTGAATATTACCGGAAAGAACACTTTTGAAATCAGTTATGTCGACAACCCAACCACCACAGGCGATTCCATAGGGGGTAATGTATCTTGCCAACTCGAAGTTGCCAGCATCACTAGTTAGTTTTAAATCAGCAAGGACATCCCAAGGTGCACATCCACCAGAGGGACAACTTAGATCAATATTTAATAAAAGTTGTTCATACCGATGGAGGTCGTAAGGCAATGTCAAAGACACGGCATTAGATTGTTGACCGTTTTTCAGTAGTGCCCTTTTTGAAGCAATAATATTTGTTTTACTTCCAGTGTTGATTGCAATACTAGAAATGTTGTTGAGGGCATTGCCATCATCGGGAATTGATGCTTCAACTTGAATGAGAGGATCTTGGATTCCGATTAAATCCAAAGGGACTTCCCAAAAATAGGAGTACAATTCTCCAGGATCTACACTTTCAGTAATGGTTTCTGTATTGTACGCCTCTCCATCTATGATGACGGTCATTTCAATGTTTGAAATTGAATTGGTTCCAGAGTTTTGAATATCTGTGAAAAAACGCACAGGTCGATCATTCATATTTATAACATCTATACCATAAATTGATTGGACTGATACATCGAAATCCGGTAAAGTATATCCTCCTACCCAATTCGTATCATCCATATTGTTTAACATTGCTACATTACCAATTGAAGAAATATCCGCTGCAATATTACCCTGACCTTCATTAAAAGGAAAATATCCCACAAGGTTTGGTTCATTGCCTGTTAAATTAGTTGTAGTGTTATTTGCTATTTGAGATTGTGTTCTTGCAGATGACCAGATGCGTATTTCATCAATTGCCCCATCAAAAAATCGCGATCCAAAACCGGGAGAAGAGCCAATATTTATTGGCATATCAGGAGCAGAACTGGCTGTTCCGGAAAATTGTTTTGAACCGGATTCAACACCATCGATATACAAGGTGATTTTTCCACTTTCTACGACAGTAGCTACATGGTGCCATTGATTCTCATTCATAATGGGCCCCGAAGCTGCTTCTTCCCAGGTGTTTTCAACAGCCATTACAAAGGAAAGACGACCATTATCTCCACATCTAAAAGCAAAACCACGATCTGGATCTTGATTATCTTTATTTAAAATACTTCCTTGATAAATTGCAGAGCTCCAATTGTTGGCAAAGATCCATGCCTCCAAAGTAAACTCATTTCCTATGTTATAAGCATCATCGTGTTGTAGATTCAAATACTCATCCTGACCATTAAAAAGTAGTGCAGAGTTTTGAGCATTTGAGCTGATACTCAATATAAAAACAATAATTATCGTATAAATTAACTTCATGTGAATATAAGTTTTTTGCCTTCATCAAACGTGACTAAAATGAGTGCTATTAGTTCTGAAGTAAAATACCATTATTTGAGGATTATTTAGGAATGAAACAGTGGAAATCAGAGGAAACTTTATTTTATAGATCAAGGGATATTGAAATTACGTTTATACTTGAAATAGAAAAGTGATATTAGACGTTTATTGATTGTATCTTAGAATTCATAAAATAGAAAATGTCATTACAGAACTTTCCTAAATTATTTGCATTTTTCCTATGCTTCTTATTTGTCAATTCTCTTTGGACTCAAAGAATGACTTTGAACAATGGTGAATTTTATATATCTGATAAGGTTTACAGTTTGCAAAATGTAATGGAGTTAAATTATGCTAATGAGAACATTCAAAGGCATGGGAAAAAATCGATTCAGTTTCAAACAGCGGAAAGGAATTTGTTGAAAGCGTCAGTTTATATTTTGGGAGCCTCTCATGTAACATATGTATTAGAGCATGAATTATCAGAGATTTATGATTTCGAATATGAAAAACTTAGCTCTTGTAATTGCAAGTTCTTCTATTATCACAGGCTTTCTAGCTTTGATAATGAATTCTAATAAAAAACGAAAATTTCAGAGCATTGTAAACTTTTATAATAAAAGTTTATACGAAACCAGTTTTAATTTGGAATTAAAATATCAAAGTAACGGATTAGGAATATTCATTGCTTTTTAAAAACGATTAAGTTAATTCCAACTCAATTTTTTCCTTTCATTCCAATATTCTTCTGAATCTATTTTTAATTTAGATATTTCGAAAAGTTCTTTTTCTTCTAGCTTAAATTGTGTAGAACATAGATTCTGTATAAGGTGACTTTTTATGGAAGCTCCGCTCAAAACTTTAAATGAAGGAATAGAATCAAGACAAAACCTCAGAGCAATGGCATCAATTCCGACATTGTATTTGTTAGAAAGAGACTTTAATAATTTGTATGACTCAAAATAATGTGGGTATTTATCATTAGGGAAAATTCTACCATTAGCCATTGCTTCTTTAACTATAACTTTCTTTTGTTGGTTTTTAAGTTCGGTACAAATGCCCGCTAAACTTTGATCAAATATATTATAACTGACTTGATAGGTGTCAAATAATGAATCTCCAAACACATGAACATCAAGCGCTTTTTTTATAACTTCTTCTTGATTGGATCCAGTTGTTGTAATCCCAATCAAAATATTATGTTTTTGTTTAAGCTCATACAATCTTTTCAGAATTTCATCATTCTCTAAAACACCAGTTTCTACAGTCGCCGAATGAATTTGGTAAGTATAAAGTAAAGGAAGCAATGACTTAGAATGTTCCCACTGTTCATTAAGTTTATTTAATGAGTGTTCTTTAATTTCATGTAGCTTAGCATCTGATTTGAAATTTGCAACATAACTATAACCCCATTTGGTAGCGATTGAAATGTCATTTTTGCCTTTTGCCCATTCAATGATTAATTGCTCTGCCAAACCATATCCTGGAGCTGTGTCAAAATATCGAATTCCGTTATTGTATGCAAAGTCAAGCATACGTTTGCCATCATTACGAAATTTTTCTAGATTAAAGTTAGATCTCTTTTCTTGCCGAATGTTAATATAATCCGGACGACCTATTGCTGCAGTTCCCAGACCTATTTTTAAATCGTTTTTCAACATAAACTATTTTTAAAAGTCGCTAAAGTTAATGCATTTACGAACTACACGATAACATGCTACAACCTACTTTATGTCGTGCCCATTCGGGTCTCTTTGCGAACCATTTTTCCTTTTGTGGCTGTTCATCATATGGCCTTTTTAACAATTGATGTAATTCATCAATTAGAGAGTAATCTTCTTTTTCGGCTGCATCAATTGCCAACTGTGCCATGTAGTTTCTGAGAACGAATTTTGGATTGACTTTATTCATTTGAATTTTGCGTTCTTCACAAGGCAGTATGGTATTCTGTAACCGAGTTAAATAATTGTCAAACCAATTATGCCATTTCATTTTAATTTCTTCTTCAATTTCATCGGGTTTATAAAAAGCGTTGCTAATCTTCTTCATCAATTCTGACTTTGGAAGCTGTATATCATCCTTTTTAAAATTCGCAAGACTTCGATAAAAAATAGTCATATCCGTTTCAGATAAGGAGAGTACTTCCTCTAATGATTCAATTAATTTAATATCATCTGTAGAATCGTCTATTTTATCATTAGTTTGTTTTAACCCAAGTTTTTGGAGATTTGAACTCAAATGACTCTTGAGAAAATTTATTCTTGATAAGTTTAAAATTTCTTCAAATTCCTTTGGTGATTCAACTAGGTAATTTAATGTATTTGCAAGTTGTAATAAATTCCATAAAGCAATATTTGGTTGATAGCCGTATCTGTATCTTTTATCTCTATTATCCGTTGTATTTGGAGTCCATGCTTTATCGAAACCTTCAAGCCAACCATATGGTCCGTAATCTATGGTTTGTCCTAAAATGGACATGTTATCGGTGTTCATTACGCCATGTACAAAACCAACTCTTTGCCAATGTACGATCATATTCATTGTTCTGGTGGCTACTTGCTTGAAAAAATCTAAAACCCCTGCGTCGCTGTCCTCTTCAATATCAGAAAAGAAATGACGGATTGTAAAATTTGTTAATGCTCTTAGAGAATCTTTATCTTGTCTGGCGGCAAATATTTGAAAATTGCCAAATCGAATAAAGGAAGGCGCCACTCTACATACAACAGCGGATTTTTCAAGTTGATTGTTGCCATTATACATTACATCGCGCATAACGGTATCGCCAGTTAGTATTAAAGACAATGAACGAGTAGTTGGAACCCCTAAATGAAACATTGCCTCACTGCACAAATGTTCTCGAATGCTCGATCGTAATACAGCGAAACCGTCGGCGGATCTAGAATAAGGTGTTTCGCCTGCTCCTTTTAGTTGTAGAGTCCAGTTTTTATTGTTGTGCTTTACTTCTGTAAGATTGATAGCTCTACCATCTCCAAGTTGTCCAGCCCAATGTCCAAATTGATGCCCACCATAACACATGGAATACGGATATGTATTATCAAGTATACTGGCACCCGATAAAATATTTTTAAATTCTTCGGAGTTAGTATCTGCTTTTTTTAATCCTATAGCTTCTACCATTTCTTGTGAAAAATGTATTAGCTTGGGAGATGTTGGTCTTCTGGGTTTTACAAATGAAAAACACGCATTCAAAACTTGCCTTCGTGTATTATTTTTATTTGGATCAGCAGGTAGTTCCTTGTTAAAACGATCACAGATATTTAAATTCATTTTTTAATTTTGATCTGATACAGCAATGCAAAATAGGAAGGATAAAATAATTCTCGATTTGAAAATATTGCAAACCCAAATTCCTTTTATTTTTAATGGTTAGAGCGAACGTAAATATTCAATAGCTTTTTCGGTGTTAAGATGAAAATCATTAAATACTATCTTATCGTTTTTATCAATTAAAATGAACCAAGGTGTACCTCCAGTTTTATAATCATTCATTATAGTGCTTCTATTTCGGGTGGAATTTTGTCCAGTGTCATGACCAAATGGAATTTTCAAATTGTATTCTTTTTGAATTTCCAAAAGTCGCTCGTACGTATTTGCATGACTTCCCTCAAAGACGGTCTGCACTGCAAAGAACACAACATTTTCATTATCCTTCAATGCACGTGTCATTTTTTGTAATGAAGGTAATCCAATACTATGACATCCTGGACACCATGCTTGGAAGCAGTAAATGACTTTAAATTTGTTTACAAAATCTTTGAGCTTAACGTCCTCTCTTTCCTTGCCATTGCCATCAACCCATTTACTGACACGTAATTCTGGAGCAGATTCTCCCACAATTCCATAATTGGTTTTTGAATTAGACATTTTTAATTCCTTTATGTTTATGTCTTGAGCATGAAACTGATTAACAAACCCAGTCAAGACTAATATTAAAATAGCTTTTAGATACGTATTAGACATTAGCTTTTAATTTGTCTTGATACAGTTTTCTAAGTTTATTAACCTTAGGTTCTATTACAATGCGACAATAGCCAGCATTCGAATTATTGTTGTAATAATCTTGATGATAAGATTCTGCCGGATAAAATTTATCTAGTGCTGAAATTTCAGTAACAATGGGGTTAGTAAAATTATTTTTCAATTCTTCAAGTACTTTTTCAGCAATTAATTTTTGCTCTTCTGTATGATATACTATTATTGAACGGTATTGAGTGCCCCTATCTGCTCCTTGACGGTTGAGCGTAGTGGGATCATGGCTAAGCATAAACATTGTCAAGAGCTCTTCAAAAGAAATAATTTCTGAATCAAAATGTACTTGTACCACTTCAGCGTGTCCTGTAGTACCGGTACATATGGAATTATAATCTGGATTTATTGTATCACCAGCTGTGTATCCCGAAATAACCTTTTCTACTCCGATTAGACGTTGAATTACCGCTTCTACGCACCAAAAGCATCCACCTCCAAAAGTTGCAATTTGTTTATTAGTCATTACTTCTCCTTTTTATTTTTTTCAAATTCATTATTACGCTCCTCGACAAATTTAAACAGTAAATAGTGAAGAAAAGTTTATGGATAGGATTTAGTTGTAATTGGCTTATGCCATAAAGGTTAAATTATTGTTTTGAATTATTTTTCCGACAAGGATGCCTTAGATCTTTATTTTTAAAATGGGTAAGATCATTTAAAGGTCAAGACTTCTTTCAAATGACACGCAACGTTTACTACAATTCTTGCATTAGTCACATTAACTGTAGAATTCCATTACGTAACTTAAAAATCTTAGCAATGAAATTTCATTATTTATTATTAACAATTTTCTTAATTATAATCTGCTCTTGTGGAAAGGATGATTTGGACCATCCTAATTTTGATGATAGACCCACAACGTTGAAAATGCAAGTAATGGGACTGGTTTCTGATCAAGAGGGAAACGCCATTAGCGATGTAAAAGTTAATATTGGGAGTGTTGAAAAAACGACAAATAAACAAGGATATTTTTCTATTAATTTGGATAATGTTAATAGCAATGTGATCACATTTTCGAAAAATGGTTTTACCTCTACATTAAGAAAAATAAGTTCAAAAAATGACAACAGTATACTGCTCAATGTTAAATTATTGAAAAAGAATTTAACGGGAAGTTTTAGTAGCTTGAGTTCTCATGAAATAGTTTCTTCTGAAGGGATAAAGATTGTATTTCCAGCCAATGTAATCGTTCGTGAATCTGGTGAGCAATACAACGGAGTGGTTAATGTTTTTACCAATTATTTTGATCCAACGAAAGAGGATCTTGCGGCAACAATGCCAGGGGATTTAAGTGGTAAAGATAAAAACGGTAATGATGTCCAGTTGGCAAGTTTTGGTATGATATCTGTCAACCTAGAAGATCAAAATGGAGACAAACTTCAGATAAAAGAAAACAATGAAGTAAAAGTTGAGTTTCCAGTTCCGGATAAATTAGTGACCAATGCACCTGAGGTAATTCAACTATGGCATTTAAATGAAACTGATGGTACTTGGAAAGAAGAAGGCGAAGCAATCTTAATCAATGGAAAATACGAATCCAATGTTTCTCATTTTTCTTTTTGGAACGTAGATATTGGTTTTCCTTCAGCGTTTATAAATGGTAGAATTGTTGATCAGAATGGGAATCCCGTTGCAGCATACCCGGTAGCGTTAAAATGGAATCAAGATGTTATTTGCAGATACGATTATACAAATGCAAATGGTGAGTTTAAAGGTTATGTGCCAAGAGATGAAGATCTGCAAATGATACTTAGACATTGCAATGTTACAGTGTACCAAGAAGGAGTTGGTCCATTTTCCTCAGACACTGACCTTGGAACAATTACAATTAGTGATACTGATTTTTCTGTAGAAATTAAAGGTAGAATGTTGGATTGTACAAATAATCCTCCAGCTGATGCGTATGGAATAATTAGAACAGGAAATCAAAGACAATTGGTAGTGCCTAAATCAAATGGAGAATTTGTTGCTCATGCCTTGGGTTGTGGTGATGATGCAATTGATATAAGATTCTACAATGCTCTTGACTTGCAAATTAGTGAACCCATTTCCATTGATCCAAGTCTTACTAATATGGATTTGGGTGATGTACTAATTTGTGATTTGCAGGGGGAATATATATCCTATAATATAGATGACGAAACAAATTATATTATTTCGGAAGCAGAAGTTTATTTACTCAATGGATTTGAGACTTTTATCTGTGCTAGGGATGGCATAAGTGGCAATTTTTTCGTAGTTAAACTACCTACTGCTAACCCTGGTGATGTGAATGCAAATTACATCAATGTTTATGGAAGGCAAAATGACAACGATTATCAATCTGGTTATTGTGGAAATTCCCTTAATTTTCAAGCTGATGATTGTGATCTACAATTTAATGTCAATACTGATGGTAATGAAGGAGATTTTATTTCTGGAAATTTTTCAGGTGAAATTGCAATTGGACAAAGAGATACTATTGATCCCGATGATATTACGATGGGAACGTTGAATGGGATATATAATTTTAAAATTGATAGAGTGGTAAATACTTCAACAGTTAGTGGAAGATTATGGTTTGATTTGAATGAAAATGGAATCAAAGAGTCTTCAGAATCTTTAGGTTTATGCAATGCTGGAGTTCGAATATCTAGAGTAGATAATGAACAAATAAAGATTAGCAATGGATATGCACAAACAGATGAATTTGGAAATTACTCTTTTGATTACTTGTTGCCGAATGTAGAATATGTTTTGCAAGTGTATCTATATAACGGTTACACAGCAAGCGACTATAAAGTTCCTGGCAGCAATGATCAAAATAATTCTGATTTCGATATGGATAATAACCGTTATTATTCTGATGTGTTTGTACTTCAAGATGGTGAGGAGTTGCAAAATATAGATATGGGAATTCAAAGCTTAGATAATCTCATTCATTCATTATCATCAAACGGTTGTCCTGCAGCTGGGAGCGGTAAGTTAAACAATTATGTTAGCGGGGGTGTTAAACCGTATTCTTATGCCTATAGTAACGGAACGACAACTGACGAAGGTAGTATAGATATATCAATGTCTGGGTCGTATTCAGTTACCGTTACAGATGCCATTGGGAATACCGGTTCGTCATCTACTTTGGTTTACGACTATAATAACCGAATTAACGGAAAGGTATGGTTGGATGATGTTGACGGAGAAGATAATATATATGATTATTTATACGATGAGACATTCAAAAATGTAAAAATTGAATTGCTAAATAACTCTGGAGATGTTCTCCAAACAAAAATGTCTAATCAATCTGGTTATTCATTTAATAATTTAGAACCTGGAACTTATACAGTCCATTTTATCTCTCAAAATGGTTATGACTTTCTTTTGAAAGATCAAGGACAAAATGATTGGACTGACAGCGATGTGGATCCTGTTACAGGTTTGTCTGAATTAATCACAATTGATGATTGTAATGAGAACTATTCTATAGATTGTGGATTTAAAGAGTTGTAAAAATTTTCATTAATGGAATCGAGGAGAATATCTTTTTGATTCCATTAGTTTTTAATTGAAGGATTGGTTAATATTTTTATTTTTTCAATAATGAACAATAGTTGATAATTCCTCTTATTATTAATGGAGCTGGAAGAACTAATTTATCTTGTGCTCATAGGAATTATGAATATCAAAATAAAAACGAAAGTAAAGGGCAATTATCTCGAAGTAATGAAAAGATTTGATCTTTCTCTTTTTGAAGCTCTAAAACCTCCATTGGTTAAGATGGAAATTGTTGAATTTACAGGCTCAAAAAAAGGAGATAGAGTTCATATAAAATTTTTAAGTCCAATTAAGTCACAATGGATCAGTTTAATTACAGATCATGGTCAAGATGACAAAAGAGCTTATTTTGTTGATGAGGGTAAAGTATTGCCTTTCCCATTAAAATCTTGGAAGCATGTTCATATTGTTGAAAAAATTGATGAAGCACATTCCTATATAATCGATGATATCACATATTCAAGTTTTAATTTTCTACTTGATTTATTATTATATCCCGTGATGTTTATGAGTTTTCTTCCACGAAGAAGAATTTATAAACGCTATTTCTCAAAATCAAAATCTAGTTGATATTGAATCGATGTATCTTTTTACTGACATACTGATGATTCGTTTATTGATTTCAGACTCATTGTTTAGATAGTACGATAATTCTTTTTGAGTCAATAATCCAATGATTGCGCCAATGATTTTGTTACGAATTCCATTGTTTGATGAGAAATAATTTTTAATGGTCTCATGAAGTAATTGAATATTTGAAGAATCAATTGAATCTATTCTTTGAGATAAATGCTTAGAATTTTTTAAAATTTCATAAGTCGTTGGTTGTTGTAATTTGAGAATTGGTCTAAGGATCGTATTTTGAAAAGTTTCAATTTCAGTGGAGTTTGAATTGTTTATGTTGAGTTGTGGTCTAAGAGCCAAGAGTTTTGTGTTTCTCATAATGGTTTAAACATTCTAAGTTATAAAGGGTTTTGCTAATGCTTGTCTTTTTTAAAAGCTTATTTTAATTGTGAAAACCAAACACCATAAGTTGATTGATGATTTAAATTTATTTTTGATTCATTAGATGTCATTGCAATAGAAAGAGTGCCAAAATTAATTGTAAGCTAAAGATAAAATTCAACTATAATATAATTAACCACCATATATCAATAAGCTTTTCATTGTTCATCAAGCCAATAGCATAACGCCCTTTTTTTAATGGCAGTTTTGCAGATTGAATATTATGAATGCCCTTTTTGTAAAATTTTGTATTAAAATTTTGACGCTCTTCATTTAATAGATCGAAAATCACAAGAGAAAAGAAGCCGTCTTGAACTATTTTAAAAGAAACTTCTTTTAATGATTCATTAATTACGGAAAATGGTTTTACAATAAACCCTTGGTCAGAATTATAAGTTGAAAATTCAAAGTAGCATAAAAAATTTTCATCGTACATATGAGGCCCTGCCTTCATGGTGTGAGGAGGGTCAGATGGATTGTAAGGATTCTCAATTGAATTGTCGTAAGTTGCGGTAATATGGATTTTAGTATTAGCTGGTAGATTAAGACTTTGCTCAAAGATATATTTCTCACGCCAATGGAAATCCCAGTCATTTATGTGTAATAAATTTAATGAAGATTGATCAGGAAGTATCGCAATTATTTCCCAGCTACGGCACAATAGATGAGCTAAGGGGGTAATGGATTTGAGTTGTACATTCGCTGGCAACACGAATGATGTAGAGATTCGTTTTTTAATGCCGCCTTCAATCAAGAAGTTCTCTTCGAGTAGATTAGAATTTACTAAAGGTACATTTTGAAGTATGGGTTGAGCTTCGTTGGAAAAGTTAAAATGAATACAACTACTGTCTGTTTGTATTTCACCGTAAGGTCCATAATGGATATGCATTAGTAATTCAGAATCTGGTGGAATGAACAGACTTTCGTTATCCTCTAAATTAAGCCCTTTAGTATGGGGCATCCAGCTATACCAGTTTGGGAAGGAAGTTGTAAATCCCAGATTTCCATACGCGAAAAAACCGTATCTAGGATCCCATTTATCTGCTTTCTTAGATGTCCCTAGTGGGGCAATTGATATATTCGCGGATCTTACTATTTCTCTGTTTCCTGGCTCGAAAATTATCTGATCTATATACTTACCTACAGGAAAATTCAGGGGTAATACAAAGACTTGATATTGATCATAATAAATTCCGTAATGTTCAAATGCTTCTGACATACAAATAGTATAGTCGAATTCTGGTTTAGCTATAATACTTGGGCTTTCTTCGTTTTTATTTTGATGGCCTTCCAATAGGCCTCCTTCTATCCATGCTGTGATGAGAGCTTGTTCATCCTTGGAGATTGATCTTTCATTTACAAATTTAATATTGTTATGATCTGCTTTGAATGGTGGCATCAATTTATTTGCAGTTACAAATCTAATCATGCTTGCATAACTGGATACTTCTTTATATGTGTTCAAAGGCATGGGTCCAATGTCACCATCTCGATGACAATTTTCGCAATGCTTTTTAATAATTGGAGTTATGTGCTCATGGTATGTAACCTGAGAGAATAGATGATTAGATACTAGACAGAAAAAAAATAAAAGATACAGATTCATCGTTTTGTGATATAACAACCTATGGGATCTGGCCAAGGCGGTGGGATCGACCTACTTGCTTTTGCATGATTGATTGCTATTTCTAGGTCTTCTTTGATTTTACCATGACGCATTCTTCCCGGAGAGGCATAAGAATTGTTGATGCGTCCCTTATAAATGATTTTATCTTCTTCATTAACCAAAACAACTTCTGGTGTCACTGTAGCTTGATACTTATTTGTAATTTCTTGACTAGCATCTAACTCCACTGTAAAAAGAGGTAAATCGTACTTTTTTTTGAACAAGCTTGCTGTTTTATAGTTGCTCATTCGTTGTGGAAAAACTGCCACAAATTTTACATCGTCAGCATACTCTGTGGACAGTCGTTTTAATGTTTTGCCTAGATAATTACAAACAGGACATTCTTCAGCTATAAAGATATAAGCGGTATATTTTGGTTGACTATAAACATCACTTCCAATCCAGAGCAAAAGAATTAAAATTATTAAGATTCTTTTCATAGACTAAATTTAAGAAGAGTTGGGAAAATTATACTTGCATTTATCTGAATCAAGGTAATTATCATCTGAATCGAATATTCAGATGATAATATTAATGATTGAGTAAGTGATTAATGATAAGATATTGAATATTATATTTACTTCGTCTTATGAAAATATACATTACTGTTGCCTTAGTAGTTTTATCGAGCCTAGTCTACGGACAAATCTTTTCTACTGTTGATGGTAATGTACACTTTGTGTCTGATGCTCCTTTAGAATTAATTGAAGCCGATTCGGATCAAATGCAAGGGCTTATTGATTTGGGGAAAAAGACATTTGCTTTCAAGATGTATATAAAATCTTTCAAAGGGTTCAATAACCCACTTCAGGAAGTACATTTTTATGAGAATTACATGGATGCCAACGAATTCCCTATTGCAGTCTTTAAAGGTAAAATACTTGAAGAAATTCAACAGGGCAGCTCAATTTATAGGGCTAAGGGAGTCTTGGATATCCATGGACAGAGCTTGGAGAGAATTATTGATGTAGAAATGAATATTGATGATCTTACGATCTCTTATTTCTCGAAATTTGTTGTACCGCTGGCAGATCATGGCATTAAGCTACCCCGTATAGTATATCAAAAAATAGCCAAAAATATAGATGTAACCGTCAATGGTACTATGAAGATAAAAGAATGATAAAATGTTTTTTCATATTGATCCTATTACCAACATCCATATGGTCTCAGGTTACGACTTGGCGATCTGTCAATCTAGATCGATTTATTGGTGTTCAATCTCTTGAAACCGATTCATTAGGTTTTCTTTGGCTTAATGATGAACATGCACTCTACAGATTTGATGGCGCTGAAATTGTAGAAAAACTAAATCTTTCAAATGAGAAGATTTCATCAGTTGTTTATCAGTCCGATCGATTTGTAGTGGGGACATCAATTGGTCGTGTACTTATCTATAATCCTTATTCAACGAATCTAAAAGTACTACATGATTCAACTAGCTATAAAGCAGTAACAGGTATCTATTATGTTGATGATGAACATTTTGTTTTGATTAATTATGGATCAGGTATTCTCTTAATGAATCATGGGCAATTAACTTATTTTGATGTTAATAACGGATTAGTCAGTAATGAGGTATACGGGATTGAAAGATTTAATGAAGCTTATTATCTCGCCACTGATCAGGGAATCCAAATACTCGAACCGAATGAAAATGATCCATTAAATACCAAACTAACTATGTCCGACGGGTTGTCTGATATGGTGATTACACATGTGAAGACATATGAAAATAAACTTTGGTATACCGACTACCATGGACATCTTGGTGTTATAGATCGGACTCATAATGTCAAGAATTATGCCTTTGTGAATCGATGGAAAGTCAATGAACTTCTGGTTCATGAACTTGGTGTTTTCATGGCAACTGACAACGGCCTAATCAGATTTGTTGATGGGCACTTTTCGATTGAATACCCGCGAATCGGTATAGATAAAGTGACGGTGATTGAAAAAGATGAAGAAGGAAATATTTGGTTTAAAACCTCTGACCATAAACTATGGAAAGGGAGTTTGTACTTTCAAGAACTTGAAACTGATTTTTTAGATATACGAGCATTTTTCAAACTTGGCGAAACAATTCTAATAGGTAACGAATCTGGCCTCTATGCCTCGAAAAATAAAAGTTTTATTCAACTTAATAACAACAACATAACCCATCTTAACACGGTCAATGGATATTTATTGGTCGGCACCTTTTCGAATGGTATTATGATTTACGATGAGCACTTAAATTTGGTTGATCACTGTGAGGAATGGGAAGGAATAGAAGATCAATCTGTGTTGCATATTTATTCCCATGAAGACAATGTTTATATTTCTTCACTATCTGGTGTGGTGCAATTTACTTTTCGAGAAGGGAATCTGAGATCTCCACATTCAATTACTCCTGTAATTGGTCTAGGTTACATTTACACTATATTAAAAATAAGAGATAAAATGTTCTTTGGAACGGATAGAAAAGGGCTAATTGAATGGGACACCTCCAAAGATAAGGTCATTAACTATGAGAAATTTGACTCAGGTGAAAAAATAGGTTCCGTTTTTGCAATCACTTTGGATGCAAATAAAAGGATTTGGTTTACTTCAGATGAAGAAGGGCTAGGCTATCTCGATTATAATAGCGCCCGTAAATTTAGCAATCGTAAGAATACAGCAAATGACTATACATCCTTGATAACACTAAGCAATGGAAATTTGTTTGCAGTAAGAGGGGCATCAGTCGATATATTGGATCCAATCAGTAGTCATATCATGTATTTTGACAAGCAACTAGGAATTGAAAACGAATTATCATTTTTGAATACAGCACTACAAGCAGATCATCGGACATACTTTGTCCATAATCACAAAATTTATATCTATACTCCTGATTCGAAAGTTAAAATCCATCCCGAAGTGATCATTGATGAGATGATTGTTAATTTATCACCTACAAAAGGTGTTTATCAATTTGCACAAAACGAAAACAACATAGAGTTCCAATACAGTGGGAGTTGGTTGACTGACCCATCTAAACTAACCTATCAGTATAAGTTAGACGGTTTTGATAGTGAATGGGTATCTACTAAAGATAATTCTGTATCCTATAGAAAATTGACTCCAGGACAATATAATTTCAGGGTAAGGGCCTCAGAAAATGGAATATTTAGAGACGAACCGGAAGACGATTATGCTTTTGAAATCAAGAAACATTTTTACAATCATTGGATATTCAGAGGTATAGGATTATTACTGTTGAGTATTATTGGATTGCAGATAATAAGAGTAAGGGAATTTCGAAAAAAAGAAAAATTAACGTTGGAAAAACTCAATATCGAAAATCAATTTATTAATCTTAAAAATCAACTTAATCCACATTTTTTATTTAACGCTTTCAATACATTGATAGGCTTGATTGAGGAAGATAGTGATCGCAGTGTGGAGTTCGTCGAACGAATGACTGACTTTTATAGAAACATGTTGGAAAATGGCAAACAAAATATAATCACATTATCTCAAGAAAAAGAAATGTTGAGTCAATATATCGATATTTTAAAAGCAAGATTCAATGGTCAGCTTGACATTCAAATGGAAATAGATGATCAACCTGAAAATTATAAAATACCTCCTATGACTTTACAACTTTTGTTAGAAAATGCCGTAAAACATAACGTGGTAAGTTCAAAGAACCCATTACAAGTGGCGATAAAACAAACAGCTGATTCTATAATAGTACGTAATCGCAAAACAAGCTTAGTAAGTGAAAGTAAAAGTACTAAAACAGGGCTGGAGAATATAAGGCGTAGATTTGAACTGATAAACATGCCAGCACCTATTATCGAGGATACATCAGAATATTTTGAGGTTATTATCAAATTAAAAATAGCGAATGTATGAAAGCAATCATCCTAGAAGATGAGCAACTAGCTGCCAATCGATTGAAAAGAATGATACATGAGGTAGCTCCTGATATCGAGGTGGTTGCTACATTTGAAACCATAGAAGATACTGCTAAGTATTTAGGTAGCCATACAGATTTGGACATAGTTTTTATTGATATTCACGTGGCCGATGGGAATAGTTTCGAGTTATTTAAAATAGTAGACGTCAAGAGCAACGTAATATTTATTACAGCGTATGACCAATATGCGATAGAAGCTTTTCGCAAGAATGCAACAGACTATTTGCTCAAGCCATTAAAAAAGGAACAATTGGCAGAAGCGATATCAAAAGCAAAACCTCTCAATATAAATTTACTCACAGATATTTCTTCTGAGTACAAAAGAAGGATTTTGGTACAATTTTTATCCAAACTGCATAGCATTAAAATCGAGGATATAGCATTCATTTTTTCTAGAAATAAGGTGTCATATTTTTATACCAAAGATGGGCAGAGATACCCATCTGATTATAAGCTTCATGAACTAGAAGATGTATTAGATCCTAGAATCTTTTTTAGGGCTAATCGACAATTCATTATTCATATTGATGCAGTAGAGAGTATCACAAAACATCAAGCATCGCGGGTCAAGATATCTCTTACTCCTTCAATTGATGAAACAATAGTCATCAGTACCGAAAAGACACCATTGTTTAAGCTCTGGCTAGATAGATAACAGATTCAGGTTGGCAATCATCAGCTTCAGTTACTAAAGAAATAATTATTGCTGACTAGATTATATTTTCAAGCTTCAATTTGTAAAATACTATGAAAGCAATTCAACTTACTTTTTTAATGCTATTCTCAGCAGATTTTATATCAGCACAATGTGTTGCATCCTATACATGGGATGATACGGATATAACTATTCATTTTATGGATACAAGCACATCTGATCCTGGAGATCCAATAGTGAGTTGGTTGTGGGATTTTGATGACAATGGTAACACTTCGACTCAACAAAACCCCATTTACACATTCAGTGAAGATGACAAATATGATGTATTGCTTACTATTACTACACAAAACGGATGCATTTCTACTATCGAGATTGAAATTGAAACATGTGTGCTTTCCGTACAACATACTATTGGTACATGCGATGCCAATGGTAATATTCCAGTTATGCTTATAGTCAATGATGTATGGGATAATGCCGATGAAATCGATATAATTTTAGATGGTAGCTCTATTCCAGGAAGTCCTTTTCAAATAGATCAGTCAAATCCAGTTGCGGTCACTGTAGATGTGCCAGGCAATGGATTATCTCATACGATACAAGTACAAAGTACTGATATAGCTACCTGTGGTAAGACTATAAATTTTACTGTTCCTGATTGTAATTCCAATTGTTTTTTATCTAGTTTACAGGTGACATACCCTTCTGGAACAACGCATACAGTCAATGTTGATGATGACTTCTTCAGTCCAGTTTCAACAGGAATAGTCCTTGGGGATATTGTACATTTTAGTTGGATAGGAGACGGACATAGTACTACTTCAGATGCAACATCTGGACCGGATGCATGGAATAGTGGCGTAATAAGCGCTGGATCTAGCTTTGATGTCATATTGGATAATCCAGGAACTCATCCATTTTATTGTATTCCACACGGAGGGACAGGAGGTACCGGAATGAGTGGAAGTATTTTAGCCAATTGTCCATCTGGCAATACAATCGATTTATTGGTGTCATTTAATACAACTGTTGCTGACCCTCAAGGTTATAATATTTATTATGATTCAGTTCTCCTTGGGGGAAGTCCATTTACATATAACGGCACAGGTCTACAACAACAAACAATCAACATTTCTGGAGACGGGATGACACATGCTTTGCTTATTGAAGATGTTGCAAATTCTTCATGCACCCTTTTAATGAATTATGACGCCCCTGATTGTGGTCAAGGAGGAGGTAATCCTGTTTGTAATATTTCCTTAAGTATGGGTTCTCCAAGTGGTTGTGATACAAATCAAAATGTCACAGTAAGTACCACAGTATCTGTGGCCAATGGGGGCACTGGATTCAACCTTAGTATCGATAACGGAACAGCTACGTACTATAGTTATAATGGGCCTAACAATACAATTTCTATAACATTGCCAGGAGATGGACAGAGTCACTTGATAGTAGTAACCGATGATTTAGATCCGGGCTGTACGTCTAGTACAATGGTAACGACACCGGATTGTAATTTACCATGTAGCATTAGTAATTTAACAGCCATACCGGCTGGCGGGGGAGGTACAGGCACAATACATACAGTCAAAGTGGAAGATTTTATATTCAATCCATCGGTAGTTAATATTGTAGTAGGAGATCAAGTGGAATGGGATTGGACAGGAGCGGTGGGTCATACAACTACATCAGATGTGTCGAGTGGCGTAGATAGTTGGGATAGCGGTTTACTAAATACAGGATCCACATATTTGAGTCCTGTACTGACTCAAGGGACTCATCCTTATTATTGTGTGCCGCATGGAGCAGCAGGAGGAGTTGGGATGTCAGGAACGGTATACGTATTACCTCCATGTAATGCACAAGGAGAAGTGATGGTTAGTATATCGTTTGATATTACGAGTAATGGGACAAGTGGATTTGAAGTATTGGTTGATGGAGTATCATCGGGGGTATATCCTTATGTAGGAGGCTCAACACAAACGGCAAGTGTTGAAGTAATTGGAGATAATATGTCACATACAATCGAGGTAAGAGATGTTGATGAACCTACATGTACAGAAGTAGTAATGGTTATAACGCCAGATTGCAATGGAGGAGGCACCCCAGTGTGCATGATTTCTGTAGTAGGAACGGTAAATGGATCGTGTGATGGGAATAATAATGTACCGGTAGAACTAACAGTTACGGCATCAGATCAAGGAAGCAATTTCGAAGTTAATTTAGATGGGACCTTGGTTGGTAGTTATGCGTATACTGGCAGTAATACAGTGATTACGATCGATGTGCCGGGAGATGGACAGAGTCACTTGATAGCAGTAACCGATGATTTAGATCCGGGCTGCACGTCTAGTACAATGGTAACGACACCGGATTGTAATTTACCATGTAGCATAAGTAATTTAACAGCCATACCGGCTGGCGGGGGAGGTACAGGCACAATACATACAGTTAATGTGGAAGATTTTATATTCAATCCATCGGTAGTTAATATTACAGAAGGGGATCAAGTGGAATGGGATTGGACAGGAGCGGTGGGTCATACAACTACATCAGATGTGTCGAGTGGCGTAGATAGTTGGGATAGCGGTTTACTAAATACAGGATCTACATATTTGAGTCCAGTACTGACCCAAGGAACTCATCCATATTATTGTGTACCGCATGGAGCAGCAGGAGGGGTTGGGATGTCAGGAACGGTATACGTATTACCTCCATGTAATGCACAAGGAGAAGTGATGGTTGGTATATCGTTTGATATTACGAGTAATGGGACAAGTGGATTTGAAGTATTGGTTGATGGAGTATCATCGGGGGTATATCCTTATGTAGGAGGCTCGGCACAAACGGCAAGTGTTGAAGTAATTGGAGATAATATGTCACATACAATCGAGGTAAGAGATGTTGATGAACCTACATGTACAGAAGTAGTAATGGTTATAACGCCAGATTGCAATGGAGGAGGCACCCCAGTGTGCATGATTTCTGTAGTAGGAACGGTAAATGGATCGTGTGATGGGAATAATAATGTACCTGTGGAACTAACAGTTACGGCATCAGATCAAGGAAGCAATTTCGAAGTTAATTTAGATGGGACCTTGGTTGGTAGTTATGCGTATACTGGTAGTAATACAGTGATTACGATCGATGTGCCGGGAGATGGACAGAGTCACTTGATAGCAGTAACCGATGATTTAGATCCGGGCTGCACGTCTAGTACAATGGTAACGACACCGGATTGTAATTTACCATGTAGCATTAGTAATTTAACAGCCATACCGGCTGGTGGGGGAGGTACAGGCACAATACATACAGTTAATGTGGAAGATTTTATATTCAATCCATCGGTAGTTAATATTACAGAAGGGGATCAAGTGGAATGGGATTGGACAGGAGCGGTGGGTCATACAACTACATCAGATGTGTCGAGTGGTGTAGATAGTTGGGATAGCGGTTTACTAAATACAGGATCTACATATTTGAGTCCAGTACTGACCCAAGGGACTCATCCATATTATTGTGTACCGCATGGAGCAGCAGGAGGAGTTGGGATGTCAGGAACGGTATACGTATTACCTCCATGTAATGCACAAGGAGAAGTGATGGTTGGTATATCGTTTGATATTACGAGTAATGGGACAAGTGGATTTGAAGTATTGGTTGATGGAGTATCATCGGGGGTATATCCTTATGTAGGAGGCTCGGCACAAACGGCAAGTGTTGAAGTAATTGGAGATAATATGTCACATACAATTGAGGTAAGAGATGTTGATGAACCTACATGTACAGAAGTAGTAATGGTTATAACGCCAGATTGCAATGGAGGAGGCACCCCAGTGTGCATGATTTCTGTAGTAGGAACGGTAAATGGATCGTGTGATGGGAATAATAATGTACCTGTGGAACTAACAGTTACGGCATCAGATCAAGGAAGCAATTTCGAAGTTAATTTAGATGGGACCTTGGTTGGTAGTTATGCGTATACTGGCAGTAATACAGTGATTACGATCGATGTGCCGGGAGATGGACAGAGTCACTCTATCGTAGTAACCGATGATTTAGATCCAAGCTGCACGTCTAGTACAATGGTAACGACACCGGATTGTAATTTACCATGTAGCATAAGTAATTTAACAGCCATACCGGCTGGTGGGGGAGGTACAGGCACAATACATACAGTTAATGTGGAAGATTTTATATTCAATCCATCGGTAGTTAATATTACAGAAGGGGATCAAGTGGAATGGGATTGGACAGGATCGGTGGGTCATACAACTACATCAGATGTGTCGAGTGGCGTAGATAGTTGGGATAGCGGTTTACTAAACACGGGAGCTAGATATTTGAGTCCTGTACTGACTCAAGGGACTCATCCTTATTATTGTGTGCCGCATGGAGCAGCAGGAGGAGTTGGGATGTCAGGAACGGTATACGTATTACCTCCATGTAATGCACAAGGAGAAGTGATGGTTAGTATATCGTTTGATATTACGAGTAATGGGACAAGTGGATTTGAAGTATTGGTTGATGGAGTATCATCGGGGGTATATCCTTATGTAGGAGGCTCAACACAAACGGCAAGTGTTGAAGTAATTGGAGATAATATGTCACATACAATCGAGGTAAGAGATGTTGATGAACCTACATGTACAGAAGTAGTAATGGTTATAACGCCAGATTGTAATGGAGGAGGCACCCCAGTGTGTATGATTTCTGTAGTAGGAACGGTAAATGGATCGTGTGATGGGAATAATAATGTACCGGTAGAACTAACAGTTACGGCATCAGATCAAGGAAGTAATTTCGAAGTTAATTTAGATGGGACCTTGGTTGGTAGTTATGCGTATACTGGCAGTAATACAGTGATTACGATCGATGTGCCGGGAGATGGACAGAGTCACTTGATAGCAGTAACCGATGATTTAGATCCAAGCTGCACGTCTAGTACAATGGTAACGACACCGGATTGTAATTTACCATGTAGCATAAGTAATTTAACAGCCATACCGGCTGGTGGGGGAGGTACAGGCACAATACATACAGTTAATGTGGAAGATTTTATATTCAATCCATCGGTAGTTAATATTGTAGTAGGAGATCAAGTGGAATGGGATTGGACAGGATCGGTGGGTCATACAACTACATCAGATGTGTCGAGTGGCGTAGATAGTTGGGATAGCGGTTTACTAAACACGGGAGCTAGATATTTGAGTCCTGTACTGACTCAAGGGACTCATCCTTATTATTGTGTACCGCATGGAGCAGTAGGAGGAGTTGGGATGTCAGGAACGGTATACGTATTACCTCCATGTAATGCACAAGGAGAAGTGATGGTTAGTATATCGTTTGATATTACGAGTAATGGGACAAGTGGATTTGAAGTATTGGTTGATGGAGTATCATCGGGGGTATATCCTTATGTAGGAGGCTCGGCACAAACGGCAAGTGTTGAAGTAATTGGAGATAATATGTCACATACAATTGAGGTAAGAGATGTTGATGAACCTACATGTACAGAAGTAGTAATGGTTATAACGCCAGATTGCAATGGAGGAGGCACCCCAGTGTGCATGATTTCTGTAGTAGGAACGGTAAATGGATCGTGTGATGGGAATAATAATGTACCTGTGGAACTAACAGTTACGGCATCAGATCAAGGAAGCAATTTCGAAGTTAATTTAGATGGGACCTTGGTTGGTAGTTATGCGTATACTGGTAGTAATACAGTGATTACGATCGATGTGCCGGGAGATGGACAGAGTCACTCTATCGTAGTAACCGATGATTTAGATCCAAGCTGCACGTCTAGTACAATGGTAACGACACCGGATTGTAATTTACCATGTAGCATAAGTAATTTAACAGCCATACCGGCTGGTGGGGGAGGTACAGGCACAATACATACAGTTAATGTGGAAGATTTTATATTCAATCCATCGGTAGTTAATATTACAGAAGGGGATCAAGTGGAATGGGATTGGACAGGAGCGGTAGGCCATACAACTACATCAGATGTGTCGAGTGGCGCAGATAGTTGGGATAGCGGTTTACTAAACACGGGAGCTAGATATTTGAGTCCTGTACTGACCCAAGGGACTCATCCATATTATTGTGTACCGCATGGAGCAGTAGGAGGAGTTGGGATGTCAGGAACGGTATACGTATTACCTCCATGTAATGCACAAGGAGAAGTGATGGTTAGTATATCGTTTGATATTACGAGTAATGGGACAAGTGGATTTGAAGTATTGGTTGATGGAGTATCATCGGGGGTATATCCTTATGTAGGAGGCTCAACACAAACGGCAAGTGTTGAAGTAATTGGAGATAATATGTCACATACAATCGAGGTAAGAGATGTTGATGAACCTACATGTACAGAAGTAGTAATGGTTATAACGCCAGATTGCAATGGAGGAGGCACCCCAGTGTGCATGATTTCTGTAGTAGGAACGGTAAATGGATCGTGTGATGGGAATAATAATGTACCTGTGGAACTAACAGTTACGGCATCAGATCAAGGAAGTAATTTCGAAGTTAATTTAGATGGGACCTTGGTTGGTAGTTATGCGTATACTGGCAGTAATACAGTGATTACGATCGATGTGCCGGGAGATGGACAGAGTCACTCTATCGTAGTAACCGATGATGTAGATCTTGCATGTACTTCTAGTACTATGATCACAACTCAAGATTGTCAATCTGGATGCGAAATTAATGGGATAGAGCTTACTTTTGGATTAAATACTACCCATACAATTAGAGTAGAAGATTTTAAATTCATTCCTGACTCAATCAATGTAGTGATGGGAGATACGATACTATTTAAATGGACTGGAATTATTCCACATACCGCTACATCCGATGTTAGTATTGGGGCCAATAGTTTTGACAGCGGATTATTATCTCAAGGCGCTGTTTATGAGATTGTGCTCAATGACATTGGAGATCATCCATATTTCTGTATACCTCACGGTTCTCCAGGAGGAGTAGGGATG
Source organism: Caprella mutica (assembly GCA_947561585.1). Taxonomy (NCBI): domain Eukaryota; kingdom Metazoa; phylum Arthropoda; class Malacostraca; order Amphipoda; family Caprellidae; genus Caprella; species Caprella mutica. The sequence goes on along the minus strand of CANNZV010005094.1, from coordinate 5,884 downwards.
TCAGGAAACATCTCTGTTTTGCCAGCCTGTGATGGGGAGGATGCCATTGTTGCAATATCAGTTAGCTCAAGCGGAGCAAGTGGTCAAGGGTTTGTTCTAACACTTGATGGTGATGTATTACCGGAGAGTCCTCTTTCATTCCATCCATCAGGTGTCTCTTCAGCGGCCATTTCTGTCCCGGGTGACAGTATGAATCATAAACTTATTATTGCTGATGTAGCCAATAATTTATGTGCCGATTCAATCACTTTTTGGACACCTTCATGTATTCTAGATTCCTGTCATACGGATATAACGAATATAACTTTTATGGATTGTTTAGGTGCGAGCACCTTAATGACTGTAGATTTCACATCATATTTAGGTCAGCAAAATCACAATATTTTTCTTAATTCAAATCTCCTTAACACAGTTCCAATCATGACCAATGATTTTGGGCAAGGAAGCTTTTCCACCGAAGTTTCTGGCCTTGGAGAAGATGTGGAAATAGAAATAATAAATATCTTGACACCATCTTGCTCGGATATTTTGGTAGGGCGAACTCCAGATTGTAATATTCCTTGTTTGATGTCAGATGTTTCAATTGGTGATGGTGCAGGAATTCATATTGTGGAGGTTAGAGATTTTGACTTTTTCCCTCAAGATATTGAAGTACTCATTGGTGATACCGTTCGGTTTTCATGGACAGGACAAATACCTCACACCACCACTTCTGATGCAACTTTAGATAATGACTCTTGGGATAGTGGACTATTTGGTGAAGGTCATTTTTATGATGTAGTTATTCAGTCCATAGGCGACCATCCCTATTATTGCATCCCACATGGAGGACCTGGGGGGATTGGTATGGCCGGAAATATAAAAGCTATAGATAAATGTAATGGAGATCAATGGCTAACCAATTATAGTTTCATGACAACAGCTGGCAGTCCATTAGGTTATAACGTTTTTGTAGACAGTGAACCTTGGAATACGATACCTATATCTTATCAGAATTTAGTTGGACTAAATACTGGAATACTGAGTTTGCCAGGTGATGAGATGACTCATTTGGTTACATTTCAGGATGTAGAGACAAGTTTTTGTGCATACACTTCATCAGTAACGACCGGAAAATGTGGAGCTGGATGCATAATCAGTAGTTTGACGGCTTCGGTCGGTTCTGCCGTAGTTCATGAAGTAGAGGTCAGGGATTTTGACTTTTTCCCATTGGAGATTACGGTGCGAGCTGGAGAAACCGTTAGATTTATTTGGCAAGGAGATATACCACATACTTCTACTTCAGATAAACTTAATTCTTCAGATAGTTGGGATAGTGGACTTTTGTCGAAAGGAGATACTTTTGATATAGTGATTAAGACACCAGGTGAACATGCTTATTATTGCATTCCTCATGGCGGACCAGGAGGAATTGGGCAATCTGGAATAATTCATGTTTTACCGCAGTGCCAAGAAGGTGACCAACAATTAAAAATTGCATTTAATGCTAAAGGAGGAAGTCCGGAAGGGTATAAATTATTTGTTGATGGTTCGTTGGTAGGTGGTCTAAGGACTTATGATGATTCCGAGGGATACAATGAAATATCTTTGTTTTTACCTGCAGATGGATTAGAGCATATTATTACAATTCAAGATGACGCCAACCCAATTTGTGCTGCTAGTGCTTTTTATCTTTCAGAAGATTGTAGTTCAGATTGTGAAATCGCTGGGCCGATGTACGAATTCATAAAGAATAAGTATACGGTCGAGGTTAGAGATTTTGATTATTTACCGCCCAATCTTACTGTAGAGGTCGGTGATACAATCGTATTTGATTGGATAGGTGAGATTGCTCATACTGTAACTTCGGATGCGACCAGTGGATCTTCGACTTTCAATTCTGGTTTGTTGCAAAAAGCTGATCAATGGATTCTAGTTTTGAAAGAGATAGGAGAACACCCATATTACTGCATTCCTCATGGAGGGCCTGATAACATTGGCATGGCCGGTAATATAAGTGTAGTAGATGCTTGTGATGACGATGAGCTTAGGACACAATTTTCATTTACGACCAGTGAGTTGTCTGGTGCATACGATGTGTTCCTAAATGATAATTTGATCATATCAGACACATATAGTGGTTCGCCTCAAAACACTTTCATATTACAGCTGCCCGCCGATAATTCTGATTTAATTGTTGAGATTAAAGACCAGTCCGATAGTAATTGCGGGGCATCAATGAGTATCCCCAGGATAAATTGTGATGATCCATGTTTTGAGGTAAGTGCTGACTTTGAATACAATATAGACTTCGCATCGATGGAGGTGGCATTTATCGATAAAAGTAGTGGAAACATTATTTCTTGGGATTGGAACTTTGGTGATGGTGGATCGAGTACTTCTTCTAGTCCAACGCATATATATTCTGACACAACAGTTTATGAAGTCTGTCTGACAATCATGGATGATCAAGGATGTGAATCTACTTACTGTGATAAGATTAGGTTCTCTAATAAAGTTTGCATTGCTGAGTTTTCTTACATACAGAATGATCTTAATTTCACCTTTGCCAATACTTCAGACTACGAGGATCCTAATACTGATATCTTATGGACTTTTGGTAATGGAGAAATTAGTACAGAAACAGAATTCGTAGATCATCAATTTGATCTTGGTGTTTATACGGTATGTATTCAAATTAGTTCAGATAGTTGTTCTGCAAATTATTGTGAGATTATCGATCTTTCAGATCCTTGCCTCAAAATATCGCCCGAATTTGAAGCTATAGTAGATGGTTCAAGTTTGAATGTTCAGTTCAATGATCTTACTACAGGTTCACCTGATAGCTGGTTATGGGGATTTGGAGATGGAGAAACTAGCACGGAACAAAATCCTATGCACACATTTGAAATGTCTAAAGAATATAACATTTGTTTGTTTGTTCAGGAATCACAAAATAATTGTAGCAAATCATATTGTAAAAAGATTCAAGTTGGTATAACTGGAGTACAAGAAATTGAATGGTATAAAAAATTGACTATTTATCCTAATCCATCTAGTCTGGATCAGTTAATTATGATTAATGGTTTTGAGCAAAAGGATGAATATGAGCTTTCTCAGATTTCGATTATTGATTTAAATGGCAAAGTACTTAATTCGTATAATGATTATATTCAACAAGATATGGCGATATCCGTGAACGAGATTCCTGGAGTTTTTGTGCTAGAGGTTAAAACGAAACATCATATCTATAGAGGATTAATGATAAAGCATTGATTCAGATGGAAAATTATCGTTTTCGAGTATTGCATTTTTTTTTATTCCATTAATTAAATAATATTTGGATTAGAATTAGTTAAATGAAAATATTTAAATATCCCATATTAGCTCTAATCGCTTTCATTTTTTTGATTTGTTTAAATCAATCATGTACACATGATGCATTCTTAGAAGTTGAGATGGAACCAGATCCATTAGATACAACAGAAATGATAATACCATGTGATCCAAATATTATTTATTTCGAGAAGGATATTCTACCTATTTTGTTAGGAAGTTGTGCTTATTCAGGATGTCACGATGCATTAACTGCTACCGATGATGTAGTTCTTAATAATTATGATAATGTAATCAACACAGCAGGGCTTATCCCATTTAATCTCAGTGATTCGAAGCTTTATAAGGTAATTACAGAAGACGATTTCAATAGAGTGATGCCTCCAACTGGCAAACTTGATAATGGCAAAATCAGCCTTATTGCACAATGGATATTACAAGGAGCTAAAAACTTAGAGTGTAACTATGATCAAGATGATTGTCCTACTGAAGGGGTATCGTTTACTGATTTTATTTTAGATGAATTTAATAGATCTTGCAACGGTTGTCACGGAACAAATACTGCCTTTGGAGGGATTATCCTTGATACCTACACAGGTGTAAAAACTGTAGTGGATAAAGGAAAACTCTATGGTGCTTTAAACTGGGATGAAGGCTTTCAACAAATGCCTCAAGGGCAAAATCAACTTGACTCTTGTAAGATTGCTACAGTTAAAATATGGATAGATGAAGGAGCTCAGAATAACTAGTATTTTATTGTTAATCGTTGGAGTATGTGTAGGATGTTACTATGATGTGGAAGAAGAAATATATCCAACCCTGGATTGCAAAACAACTGATATGAGCTATGCTTTAGATATCTTACCTATATTAAAAGCAGATTGCTATACGTGCCATAGTGAAGCAACAAATTTTGGAAATATAACCTTAGAAGGACATGATAAATTACTTGTCTATGTGAATGATGGTGCTCTTCTTGGAGCGATCAAACATGATGCGGGGTATTCTCCTATGCCAAAAGGCGGAGCTCAATTATTAAATTGTGAGGTAGCAAAGATAGAAGCGTGGATCTCAGATGGAGCACTAGATAATTAAAAAATAATTTTATTATGAAAAAAATAATGATGGCATTGTTATTACTTGGACTAACCGGTATGGGAATTGGATTTTATATGTTCAATAAACCATTAGAAGGTATTAATTCTTTGCAGGTTGATTATTCCATAAATGCTAAGGAGTTGCTCTCTGCTTTTGAAAACGATGAAAAATTGGCTAACACAAAATACTTGGATAAGGTGATCAAAGTTAGTGGTCAAGTGCAGAAAAGGGACATCAAAGATGGCAAGACAACAATTTATCTTGGAACAGAAAATCCAATGTCAAATATAATCTTTCAACTGGAACAATCTGATCTTGAAATAAATGTTGGTGAAAGTGTAACGCTTAAAGGCATCTGTACAGGATATCTCATGGATGTAGTTCTCGTCCGTGCCGTGCGAGTCTAATATTTTTATTTACTGTTAAAATTTAATTTAATATGAAAAATATATCAATCTCATTAATGATCACTGTGATGGTTATTGGAAATATCCAAGCTCAGAAATATTTTACAAAGACAGGAGAAATATCGTTTTACAGCAGTACTCCTATCGAAAATATAGAAGCCGTAAGTAATAGTGCATCTACAGTATATGATGCTGAATCCGGGAAGATCCAGTGGGCCGTGCTTATCAAGTCTTTCGAATTCGAAAAGGCATTAATGCAAGAACACTTCAATGAAAATTACATGGAAAGCAGCAAATTTCCGAAGGCAAACTTTAAAGGACAAATACAAGATTATAAAGACATTGATCTTTCTAATGATGGAGTCTTTGTTGTCAAGGTAAGCGGGACACTTGAAATACACGGTATATCACAGGAGCTTGAAACTACTGCAAAATTTAAAGTAGAAGATGGTCAGTTCTTTGCAACTTCTAATTTTAAAATAGAGGTGGCAGAATACGGCATTGAGATTCCGTCAGTAGTAAAAGAAAATATTGCTAAACAAATTGAAATCAATATAAAGGCAAAATATGAGGTACTTGATATGTAATAGTGAAAAATGGATATACATATTTTTCCTTTCAATCACATTGCCTTTCTTTATCACAGCACAAGAAGAGGAAGATGATTTGCTTGCTTTATTAGGCGAACAAAAATCTACTGATTTTACCTACGCGACATTTAAAGCCAATAGAATTATTAACCTTCATTCCGTAGAGAATACTGCCAAGGGTGTGTTAGACATAAAAATATCTCACAGATTTGGCTTTGTTAATGGAGGAATTTCTGAACTTTTTGGTCTTGATCAAGCAAGCATTCGGATTGGCGCTGACTTTGGTATTTCAAACAGACTAATGGTTGGTTTTGGTCGATCTAGTTTCGAAAAAACCTACGATGGATTTGCCAAGTTTAAGCTTTTAAAACAAAGCACAGGAGTCAAGACTATGCCGGTCACCGCATCCTTATTGGCCAGTACAGCAATCAAGACTGTAGAATTTCAGGACCCCGATAGAGAAAATTTCTTTTC
>CANNZV010005093.1:0-31366 GCA_947561585.1 Caprella mutica | reverse complement strand
CTAATATATATATTTTTTAACACCCTAATATATATATTTTTCAACACCCTAATATATATATTTTTCAACACCCTAATATATATATTTTTTAACACCCTAATATATATATTTTTCAACACCCTAATATATATATTTTTTAACACCCTAATATTATATTTTTTAACACCCTAATATATATATTTTTAACACCCTAATATATATATTTTTCAACACCCTAATATATATATTTTTCAACACCCTAATATATATTTTTCAACACCCTAATATATATAATTTTTCAACACCCTAATATATATATTTTTTAACACCCTAATATATATATTTTTTAACACCCTAATATATATATTTTTCAACACCCTAATATATATATTTTTCAACACCCTAATATATATATTTTTTAACACCCTAATATATATATTTTTCAACACCCTAATATATATATTTTTCAACACCCTAATATATATATTTTTTAACACCCTAATATATATATTTTTTAACACCCTAATATATATATTTTTTTAACACCCTAATATATATATTTTTCAACACCCTAATATATATATTTTTCAACACCCTAATATATATATTTTTCAACACCCTAATATATATATTTTTCAACACCCTAATATATATATTTTTCAACACCCTAATATATATATTTTTTAACACCCTAATATATATATTTTTTAACACCCTAATATATATATTTTTTAACACCCTAATATATATATTTTTCAACACCCTAATATATATATTTTTTAACACCCTAATATATATATTTTTCAACACCCTAATATATATATTTTTTAACACCCTAATATATATATTTTTCAACACCCTAATATATATATTTTTCAACACCCTAATATATATATTTTTCAACACCCTAATATATATATTTTTCAACACCCTAATATATATATTTTTCAACACCCTAATATATATATTTTTCAACACCCTAATATATATATTTTTCAACACCCTAATATATATATTTTTCAACACCCTAATATATATATTTTTTAACACCCTAATATATATATTTTTTAACACCCTAATATATATATTTTTTAACACTCTAATAAAATTGTGCACTCACTTGATTGAATTTATCAGCTATACACTGCCACACATAAGATCTCCTGATGTTTCTGTTCTCAATGGATTTCAAGTTTTCCTTCACTAACTGAAGAAGTTTTCTAGTGAATGATTGACTCCATATGAAAGGACTGGAAGTCTTCTCCTCTGTGAAAACAAACAAAAATAAGCAACTAAAAAGATGGAAGGACTAGGGGATCAAATTGTCAGTATTTAGGACATAACGTACCCATGTCATTGAGAGTCATTTCAATGACTCCTTCTTCTTGAGATCTGAAAAAAATTGAGAAATGAATGATTAAAACTTCAATTAGGTATTAGCATCTTAGGATTCAATACAATACTCTGCATAATTTGTAATATTTTAAATATTCTTAGTGAAATACTGATGAAATGACACAAACTATATACGGCAACAGTACTGTTTTTTTGGAGTTTTAAGATTTGGTTATTTCAAATAAGTTACAGGCAAATTAATATTATCTAGCTACAATAATTGAAATGAGCCTAAATAAGTAACTTACAATAACACCAAGCGTTAAACTAGTACAATTACTCACAGGTCTTCTATTTCTATCTCCATTTTATCTGCTCCATGAAAGGTCATCAGTGAAGATTGGACTATTCAAAGATTTGGAATCTGCATTGAATTCTTTGAAAGGAAAATTAACAATTCCCAAACCTTTTCAGATATTTGGAAAAAAAATTAGTAGGCTATATCTACTGTATAATTCAATTGACAATCTTAAAGCAAAGGATATATTTATATGAAGAATTAAATTGGTAGCTATGTTGTAAAAAATTAATAGTTTTTGATAGTTTCTATTTAAATATACATTCTTTATGTACCAATTGTATATTTAAATAGAAATAGAATGTATATTCTATAGAAAATATCAAAGCCTGAATTGTAATTATATAAAATGGATCTAAAATAAAAATATGATAAAGCTTCATTATTTCATATTGCATCAAAAGAAGTAAGGTAAAGCAAGTAAATTGCGTCACAGTATCTAACTCAGTCAAACTGCGGACTCTGACCGCACTTACTTAAGAAACACTAATAAACATCATAGCTTCAATAACACTCATAAAACTAATCAACTTCAGCAAGCATAATCATATAATGTCACTATGTATAATAAATCTCCAGCAGAGATTTCAATTTGAGAGATAGTTCTCTCTGATTCTCAGTAGCAGTTTCAGAATCTCCATCAGCTAAATTAATGGTTAGGTACATAGGAATTAATTGAAAATCTCCCGCAGCTAAATTAATGGTAACATAGAAATTAATTCAAGATCTCCTGCAGAGATATAAAATTTCTAAAATTGGGCTCAGATTTGTCACAGAGTTTCGGAAAAATTTCCATATTCTGCAGTCTGAATATAGTGCATAGAGTTTCTTTGGATATGCAACTTTTCAATATAAATTTGGTTCATCAGGTTTTACACTTTCTTGAGGTTGAGAGGGACCACATACTGCAGACTGAATAATCTGTCTCTTCTCCCCGGCTTGCCTTCGCCAGTCTGTATTTGGTGCACAAAATCCCACTGACTTTTTCAAAAAGCTGAAAAAATCCACCATTAATTGGGCTGATCCACCAACATTTTCCCAATTTGTCACCCGAAAATTAATGTTAACATAGGAATAAATAGCTAAAAATCCACAGACTTTGCCAGAATATTATTTTCAAAGGGGAAAAAATTCCACTAACATGTCAGTGGAATTTACCACAAAATACAGCCAGACTGCAGGACTTACTAACTAATATTGTTAATCTTACTAACTAATATCGTTCTCATGAAGTTCACCTTACTAAAACCCGTATTACACTATGGCGGACGCCACAGTTTTGTTATTTTTCTCTCTAACTCCGCAATTTTCCTCTCTAATAGCGAAAAATGTCATGGCAAGTGCCATGAAATTGTGATCGCTCACTGCGCGATAGAACCAACACCGCCACCGTATTAGAGGTGATGAAATTGTCACTAAATCCTGCTAAAGAGATTTAAAGTAGTGCAAAAAGTATTTTGTTTCATTTTACAAGTTTTTCAAGACTTTGTATGGCTAATGCGTGTTGCAAAAAGAAAGAATGAACGCTTCTGTGTAGTGTCCAGTGTTGCCATACAATCAATGGAATTAAACTTTTTAATATATAGGCATGGAATTGCTTCACACAACTATCCAAAAGATAATTAACTGAATATATATTTGTGATGACATCGAATTTTATTGTTACAATTAATTTCATAATAAATTTTTCAATTTTCCCTAAATTTCAATGCACGATCACTGCCATATAGACTCGTCTAGTGTAATAGCAATTTTGAGTATGGTGAGCGCCATATCTGCAGAGAGAGACAACACCGCTATGGCGAGCACTATAGTGTGAGATGGGGCTTTACGTATTATATCGTCCAAAGGCAGTTCACCTTATTAATGCATGCTTGAACAATGTGAAGAAAATGGCAATGATTAGTTTTTGTAAAAACATTAATATTTAACGTTAATCTGTACAAATAATTTAACTTTAAGAAGTAAGTGTATCAGTAGTGTGCAATGATCTCTCACAATAGTGCTGTTCAAGTGGAAGAAGAGTAGATGATAATTAGGGTTGTGACAATATGCATTTAAAATCATAATAGCATAGACGAAACGAAATGTAATGGTATAGAATACCGCTGATTTAGTACAATTCAGTACTCTTTATTTCTCTCCATCTATAATATTTTCAGAATCTATGATTTTAAAAGCATATTGTCACAACCCTAATGATAACTGTGCTGTTTTTAATAAGAGAATTAACAGTATCACAGATACAAAATCAATGTGTTATTATTTCCATGCTCCCAGCATGACCACTTTGAGGGCAAAGACCACAGTTTAAAAACCTCTGAAATATACAATTGATATTGTCACACTAATTTAAAATTTCTGGTTGTTATCTTTTCACTAAGCAGCGTACGCCGCACGTTTCTATCACGCCAACACATAATTCCATCCGATATTAAACTTTACAATTGATATCGTAACGCCAATTTATATTTTCAGTTATAGTTGTACTAAGTTACGTGACACACGTTTCTATCACGCCAACACTTAATTCCATCCAATATTAAACTATACAATTGATATCGTGGCGCCAATTTATATTTTCAGTTATCGTTGTACTAATTTACGTGACAAGGCACGTTTCTATCAAGCCAACACATTATTCCATCCGACATTAAACTATACAATATTGATATCGTCAAGCTAATTTACAATTTCTGTTATCTTTTCACTAAGCAGCATGCCGCACGTTTCTATCACGCCAACATATAATTCCATCGAATAACAAACTATACAATTGATATCGTCACGCCAATTAATATTTTCAGTTATCGTTATACTAAGTTACGTGACACACGTTTCTATTACACAAACACATAATTCCACCCGATAATAAACTATACAATTGATGAATTGATATCGTAACGGCAATTTACATTTAAAGTTATCGTTGTACTAAGTTGCGTGACGCACGTTTCTATCGCGCCAGCCAACACATAATTCCATCCAATATTAAAACTATAAAATTGATATCGTCAGCTAATTTATTATTTCTGTTATCTTTTCACTAATCAGCGTGCCGCATGTTTCTATCACGCCAGCACAAAATTACATCCGAAAACAAACTATACAATTGATATCGTCACGCTAATTTATAATTTCTGAATCCTTCTTTTCCAAATTTTAGACAATTGCGTGAGCGTGCACGCCAATTTTTTAGAAAAACTCTGCGTTTTAGACAGCTGCATGAGCGTGCACGCCAAAAAAATTCATTTTTTGTGTTTAGAGAGTTGTGCGTGAGCGTGCACACAAATTCCTTTTTTCCACAAATTAGACTGTTGCGTGAGCGTGCACACAATTTCCTTTTTTTCCGCATTTTAGACATTTGCGTGAGCGCGCACGTCATTTTATTATTTTTTCCGCATTTTAGACAGTTGCGTGAGCGTGCACGCAATTTTTTTTCCCGCAATTTAGACAGTTGCGTGAGCGTACACGCTATGAAATTCCCTAAAATTCCATTTTTCCGTGTTTTAGTCAATAATAAGTGACGCTCACCCATATAACAGAGTATGTCAGTTAAAGCCAATTAATTGGCTTAGATTGCAAAAGGTCAAAACTCAGATATGTCTAATTGGCATTAAATTTTGAATTAATTCTTATGTTCACATGTTAATTTTGGCTTGAAATCTTCCAAATATGAGCCAAATTGGCTTGGCTCAGAATTTTGTGAAATTTTGGCTTACAATTTTCCAGCCTCTGAAACATGGACGCTTACAAGTTACGTCACGCTCACGTTTTTTTTCCGCATTTTAGTTAGTGCCCAAATTTCACCTTTAAAGTATCTAATTGTATCTTACTAAACTGGTGACTTTCCTGCCTCACTTTAAAACATGGAAGAGCATAACCCTAGCGCTATCCTATTAAACTGCAAGTAGCGTAAAAAAATGATAAACATGGTAAAAATGAAAAAAGACAATCCATAACCCAAATCACAACAGTTCGGAGCGGGCGGAGCCCAAGGGACGCCACCCCCCTTCTCTTCCATTCACCACAGACAGCTTAAGGATAGAGCCCCGGGTGGCACTTAAAAGCCTAACCACAGTGCACAGGCCAATATGAAGTTGTGAAGTTTATTAATCTCCTGAATTATTCGGAGACAATTTTCTAATTAATTCCTATGTTTACATGTAATTATTGGAGAGCATTTTGAGATTTTTGGCCATTTTGGAGAGAAATTCGAAAATCTTTGGAGACAAATTGCCATAAAAATTAAATATCTGGAGACTGATTGTGCATGCTTTGCAGACTGGATAGACCCGATAGAGTAGGTAGTTAGATATTGCCCTGGCCCCCTGTGATATGAGCCATTTTCCATAACCAGTTAACCTAATATTCTTAATATTAGAATGTTTAAAATTGAATTACCTATACTAAAAAATGAATATTAAAAATGTTCTGAAACTATGAAACATATGAAATTCATTATTTGATAGTGGTGGACACCATCAGCTAGCTCAGCTGTTGGGGTCATCCATCGCGCACCTTACCCCATACGAGATTTGACTAAATGGCACATGACCATGCACGACCACGCATGACCAATATATAAAAGATGCATGACCACACATGACCAATATATATGGAAAAGGGGAGAAGAGGCTGCTGTTGAGGTCCGGAGTGAAGCGTCGGGGCTATTGTGACCAAGTTTCAGAACTACACTTGGAGAACTATTTTGATCATTTATACATCCCTCCGGTCATAAAGAAGCTTTGACGTACGACCGCCATGTTTGTTGTCGGTAGTGCCGTAGCGGTTAGCTCCACCTGGTGAGCTTAATTACAATACACTTTGAATACAGTACACCAACACGGTCCTCGAAATAATTGGAGAAATAATCTTTAATCGAACTGTAAATACATCATATATATCAAAATCATGGGGAAACAATATACAGTAGTTACCTATTCAAACTTAAATGTACATTATTTTACCTAAGCTTTTTTTATTCAATTTAAAATTGAATAAAAAGTTTAATTTACAATATAAATAATTAATTCGATCGGAAAAATAACTTTTCATACTAAATATATTAATTTACTAGCGGCCAGGCTAATTATTATGAATGACATAAATAAAGAGTTGAAGTAATAATTGAAGGGATAACTGACCCATTTATACTAAATTGCCAGAAACGGCTACAATTTGAAATATATACTTAATTGAGGATATTAAATGGGCTATTTGTTGTGATTACAGTTGGGAGAGATCGTTTGCACCAAACCTCTCTGATACTCTGGCGACAACTGCCCTCAACTGCCAAATAGATCCGGTAGACAGCAGTATTGTAAATATACTGACTGGTTAATCATAAAATCACTAGATTGGTTAACCACTGTTTCCCTTCATTGGGCCAGTGTTGTAAGGCAACCGTTGGCCCAATGTAATTTACCATACAATGACCCAGTGACCAGTGCGTAATAGCATTGGTGTGCCAATGCCCGATCGTGCCTTTACTTTGCCAACGTTTACCGACGAATATGATGTCTTACATTTAATTAATCCGCGCGAGTACAAGAATTCACTGAAGAAGTCCCTCGAGCGATAATGGGCCAAAATTCCCTAAGAAACGTTCCATGCTGCAGTAAAGAGCTTCAGAGGTAGACTCGAGAGAGTTATCGCCGCCAATGGTGGTCATATTGAAAAATAATTGATAGAACTGTTGAATAGGTTTATTGAGATATTGTGTGATAAGTTTTGTTATATTTCATCCATAACAACTAATTAAATTAACATTTTTATGTGATCGGGGACTTTCTTCACACCCTGTATAATATATATATATATATATAAATGACAAGTGTAATTATGATAAATGATAATTAATGAAACATTAATTTATATCACACAGATTGTATCGACTATGATATGTCTTACATTTAATTAATCCGCGCGAATACAAGAATTTTGTTCGAAGACGCTCGCACATTCCTATCCTTACAGCTGCCAAATATCGTCATAATGTTCCAATTTGAAAGTCCCTTCCAAGCAATTTTTTTGTTATTGTTTCAACCAGCGAGGCTATAATGTTTCTTGTCATTTTTCTGCAAACTGTATCAAATTTGATAGCACATTTTCAATTTTATATGCTTTTAAAGATTTTTATAATAAAAACTCTACAATACCTATTCTACTTCCGACTTACTAATTTCCAGTCTGAAGAAAAAGAATGTACACCATTCATTTTTATTGTCAACTAGGTATTAGGTATAAATCGTATAATAAATCTATTTATTATTATTATAAAGGTATATAATTTTATAAAAATGTTACAGAAAGGTTTATATACTTAAGGAAACAATTAATATCTTAAACGAAGGCTGAAAACGCATTGTTTGTTTATAAAAATTAAAATTTGAAATCAAAACAGAGAGTGAACAATCTTCTTTTTCAGCGTCAGGTGAGTGATTCGTACAATTGTTGCACGCAGAGTATTAAAAACTTTAAGAGCAAATAATGAAATATATACTGAAACAAATTTTATGCGGTTTTTAGAATAATAATAGTAGAACTTAGTTCTATAATATTATGCAATAATTAATAATGCTGAATTACCATATTTGTATCCAATCTTTCAATGTCAGTCAGCTTCAGTAACTACAGTTTCACTTCAATTAACAATTCATTGTTATTTAGGAAGTTGGAGTAGTAAATGAAAATAGAATCAGTAACTATAATATGAGTGTGACCCAGTGGTGGGTCATATCACAGCAACTGCAGTTGAGTGTGACCCAGTGGTGGGTCACATCCCAGTAACTGGAAGTTGAGTCTGACCCAGTGGTGGGTCACTTCGATCCAGTAACTGGAAGTTGAGTGTGACCCAGTGGTGGGTCACTTCCCAGTAACTGGAAGTTGAGTGTGACCCAGTGGTGGGTCCCCTCCCAGTAACTGGAAGTTGAGTCTGACCCAGTGGTGGGTCACTTCGATCCAGTAACTGGAAGTTGAGTGTGACCCAGTGGTGGGTCACTTCCCAGTAACTGGAAGTTGAGTCTGACCCAGTGTAGGGTCCCCTCCCAGTAACTGGAAGCTGAGTCTGACCCAGTGGTGGGTCACTTCCCAGTAACTGGAAGTTGAGTGTGACCCAGTGGTGGGTCATTTCTCAGTAACTGGAAGTTGAGTGTGACCCAGTGGTGGGTCACTTCGATCCAGTAACTGGAAGTTGAGTGTGACCCAGTGGTGGGTCACTTCCCAGTAACTGGAAGTTGAGTGTGACCCAGTGGTGGGTCCCCTCCCAGTAACTGGAAGTTGAGTCTGACCCAGTGGTGGGTCCCCTCCCAGTAACTGGAAGTTGAGTGTGACCCAGTGGTGGGTCCCCTCCCAGTAACTGGAAGTTGAGTGTGACCCAGTGGTGGGTCACTTCCCAGTAACTGGAAGTTGAGTGTGACCCAGTGGTGGGTCACTTCTCAGTAACTGGAAGTTGAGTCTGACCCAGTGGTGGGTCCCCTCCCAGTAACTGGAAGTTGAGTGTGACCCAGTGGTGGGTCCCCTCCCAGTAACTGGAAGTTGAGTGTGACTCAGTGGTGGGTCACATCCCAGGAAAATATTCGAAATTAAATATTGAATTATTAAATCTTTATGTATCTATTATTATAATTATAAAATAAAAAAACTAATATAACTGTAAAATGTAAAAAAATATAAACTACTATAATGATATTCATATATTTAATGTATGAAAAGGTGTTTTTGTTCTTCATTGTTTGATATTTGTAAATTTTAAACTGTCGGAGCTATATTGCTCTTCTAATTATTCTATTTTTCGTATTGAATGGTTGCATACCTAATTGTTGATTGATTAACACGTTGACTACGTATTGGTACACATTTGTACCACTTTGTATATTACAGATAGACCTAGTGGTACAAATACATACCACTTGCAGTATTTCAAACCTGAATTAAATGGTGACAAAGTGTATCACATCTATAGCAGCGTGTGTATCAGTCAGACACTATCAATAGGTACACACAGAGATACTCAGCTCCTCTTGCTATCGTGGGACATGTCATATAGAAGCAATAACAAAAAAAATTTGATTTTGGAAAAGTCAGTTAGGCTAGACTGCGTTTTGAGCATATGTAGTCAACGTAGTGTTTTGTAGCGTTATAAAACTCTTATTAATTTATTTCTCATAATTCATTATTCATATTTCCATTTTATATTTATTTATTCTTTTTCTTCATCGTAAAATTTGTTATCCGTACTTCTGTGTACACCATGTAAGGTTACCTCCAGAAATATTAAATTTTTAACCAGTAGTGTTATAGCCTTTGCTAGTAGTGCATCTCTTATTATAAACATTGTGGAATTTAAAAGTGTAGCTAAATTTTGTGTACCGTTTTCATTACTTTATTTTTGAACTAAATCATTTCTTTAAAAACTAACTTTTCTCAAATCACCTTTTTATAAATTAACTGTGATTGAAGGTTTGGATTCTTATTCATATTACCGTGTTCTATTAGGGGTACGGTCAAGAGCCCCCCCGGTCACGAGCCCCCCCGGTCACGAGCCCCCCCGGTCACGAGCCCCCCCGGTCACGAGCCCCCCCGGTCACGAGCCCCCCCGGTCACGAGCCCCCCCGGTCACGAGCCCCCCCGGTCACGAGCCCCCCCGGTCACGAGCCCCCCTAGGTCATGAGCCCCCCTAGGTCATAAGCCCCCCCGGTCACGAGCCCCCCTCCCTGTTTTTTTAATCCTTATTTACCTAATTAAACAAATGAAGAACTACTTAGATAGAAATAACTGAGAGTTGATAATGTAGTTTGTTGTATCCGCTAGTTTGTTGTACTGCATACTTTATGATTGTTTAATGACCTGGCAGGGGGGTTCGGGGGATATACATATATTTTATGTCTTAATCAGTAATGAACTTCAAAAGTGTCAATAAGGATTAAATAATATAGGTAAATAAGGATTTAAAAACAGGGGGGCTCGTGACCGGGGGGCTCTTGACCGGGGGGGCTCTTGACCGGGGGGGCTTAGGACCTAGGGGGGCTCATGACCGGGGGGGCTCTTGACCGGGGGGGCTCGTGACCTACACCCGTTCTATTACACTAGCTATTACTTCTCTTGAATATAATAATTTAATTTTTCATAATATTTGCTTTTGATAGTTATTTCTTTTCTATTTTGTTCTAGATCATTTCGCATATAATCATTTCGCATATAATATAACTGCCCTACCGTATAAAATATTAAACCTAAAATTTAAAAGATTTAAACTAAACTAGTGTTCTATAACCTCTCTGAGGTGAGTTTAAACTGTTTATAAAATTGTGCATTATTTGTTATATCTTTAAAACTATTAGGTACTTATGCTGTGTATTATTTAAATTTCAGGTGTCTGTCGGACCCAAAATAAAATCTTGAGAATTAAAAACTTTGTTACTCCTGACCTTCCCTCAGTTTAATTATTTGAAATTACCGGTATATGGTGTACCTCTTGAAAATAAAACTACAGTGCATAACACAAATTTTTCAAGGTGGTATACGGTTTGTATGCCATAATCTAGAATATCTTTTTAGTGTATGCGGCCTCTCTTAACTATATTCTATTTATATCTTTTGTCGAATCCCAAAAACTTCTCATTGCTGTCTTTCTGCCGTAATATGAGGTCTTTACCCTAACTCTTGTGTCTTAGCTCTGCTGAATGTAGAGTGTGTAAAATTTAGTATTTCTGAAAGTTCCTTGAGTTTAAGCTTTGAATATCTACCAATTTCTGAGTCTCCGCCATATTATTAATTTATAACCTTTCTATTAGAGGTCCACTTCCAATAAAGAGCTGCTTAAAAAACTTACAAAGCGTGTTTTAACACATTATTTTACCTGCCCTCCGTTTTTATTATAATTATGCGTCACCATAAATCTACGGTATTTGAGAAGAACATTTGACTTACTTTTAAAATGTGTTTCGTATCTATACTACCAGCTGCTTTAAAATTACCAACTGTTAGTGTGGCGGACAGACAGATTATAGATATACGTATAGGGTAATAAAAGCCTTTATATCTTCAAGTAAATGGTCTATATTTCCATTCTAATATTTATAAATTTTATTGTTTTTTATTTATTATTTAAATTCGTTTCATTATTTAATAAAAGTCAAACAGTTCGTTAAAGTTTATAATCATAATAATAATTATTCCAAGAAAGCTGTTCATTCTAAAGAGAATTTCCTCAACAACCTCTACACAGATGACGAGCCGACAGTTCCGATTTCCCTTAGAATTGGAGATCCTGCGTTTCTTGAACGGTAACTCTTCGTAGCGGAAGATCTAGAGCTTAATTACTTGTTCCTTGTCTCCTTTATTCTTTAGCGACTTCTTCTCGAATTATCAGGTGCCCTTATCCCTCGTGTTTAACTCCCATGTTCGTAACGAATAGGTATGGTGTCTCTCCCTATTTATCTCCTGTCATACTCTAGCGCTCTGATACGCCGCGATTGGTCATTCATTCTTCTTCGTTACTCTCTTCTTCCATAAGAAGATCTTCTTGATGAAGATTTGGAGTTTGAGGACATCACAGGTGTCCCGTATGTTCTCCTGCAATTAACTGGATATCTTCTTTTCATCTCGTATTCTTCATAATCTTAAGAATGGTCTCTTGTCCTCACGGGTAATCCGCAGCAAAACATCCTAGCCAAGAAATTGCCAAGTCGTGCACCGAATCCCATTTTGTTGAAAAATTGAGCGTAGGTCTCTTACCAAGTCAGTGTCTTACTAAAAATTATAATGCATTTTTAACATTTACATTCTTGCTTCTTATAGCTATGATACGGAGAGAATTTTTCTATATTCTATATATTAAATTCGTATTTCAACGTTACTTGATAGAAGAAATGATAAAAAGATAATAATTACATAGGAAATTGTAAAACTATCATCTATAGTCTATGACTCTATACTATAATAAGAGCCGCGCGTCCGTCCGTGTGTCACAAAATGGGTTAAACAGTCATTCCCTGATAACATTGTACTATCGGGCCAACGTCGGTAAACGTTGGCAAAGTAAAGGCACGATCGGGCATTGGTACGCCGGTGTTATTACACACTGGGCCAATGCAATGAAAACTACACTGGGCCAACGGTTGCCAAACAGCACTGGCCCAATGGAAGAAAGCATTGGTTAACCAATCCAATGATTGTTTGATGTACCAGTATATTTATCATACAACTCTGCTGGTTCTATTTGGCAGTTATCGACAGACAATCAGAGAAGTTATGTGCAAAAGATCTCTCCCAACTTTAATCACACCAAATAGCCAATTTAATATCCTCAATTAAGTATACCTTTGAAATTGTAGCCGTTTCAGGCAATTTACTATAAATAGGCCTGTTATCCCTTCAATTATAAATTATAAATTTTATTTATTTCTTTGATAAAAATGAGTTTGGCCGCTTGTTAATTCATATATAGTATGAAATGCTATTTTTTCGTTTGAATCATTTATTCACATTGAAAATTAAACATTCTATTCAATTTTAAATAGAAATATTATTATTTGGTTGAAATAGCGTTAATAAAATAATATAAATTTCAGTTTGAATTGGCAACTATTCGATTTTTTACCCTAATTTTGATCTATTATAATGTTACTAATTAAATTGTAGTTATTACACTCAGAGAAATTTTGATGCACCAAGGTGTTTAGAGTTCACCCTATGGCTTTAATTGTCTCTAAAAAGAGACACTTTAGTGCATCAAACTATTGTTTGGATGCACTAAAGTGCATACGTTCGAGTCACTTTAATGTCTTAGCTATAAGTTTGTTAACTTGATGAGAAAATTATTCTCATCATTTTAGCAAAGGAAAATTTGAGACACTAAAGTGCATCTAAACTATAGTTTGATGCACTAAAGTGTCTCGCTTTAGAGACAAAGCCATAGGGTGAACTCGAAACACCTGGGTGTGACGTTGTTAGTTTACTTCCTTATAACGTCTCAGTGTATGGGCTCTAAGTGATAGGATCCTACTCTATATAGTATTTTCAGATTCCTTTCTCTTTATATATCTCTTTCTACTAAATACTCATGGTACCATGCCCTAGAACCACCTTGCCACTATGGTTCCGACCTCAGGCCTCTGGTCCAAGCTTAACTGTATGTAAGGGTAATAATGGTAAAGTAATTAACACTTAAAGAGAATATATTCATTAGTCAAGCAAGGGTTAATACAAATAATATCTCCACTAGAACGCTCGCAAGTTAAGGTCTCAATAACTACGAACAGGAGATAAGGTGTGTAGCTCACGAGAGCGAATCGGTAACTGACTTGAATGTTACTTACTTACAATCATATAGGTTCGTGATGATAGTAATGCATACACAATTGCTGTGTTTGCTTTACCACATCGCTCCCCCCTTCCGAAAATTTCAAAGTTACAATTCACATTTTTCCAAAACTGCCAGCTGGTTTGTCTACCCATTGTTACTCTATATTGAACAATGTTCAGACGCTCACGCTGTTAGTGGAAACATGTGTTTTGGATCTCTTGAAATTTCTCGAACCGGTAATAAATACATTATTAGAAAATTGAAAAATTTGAGTTTTAATTCGTTCTAGAAATATATAAGACTAATGTGCATTCACCAAACTTTCTTAAATTTTTAATCTTACCTATACAATCTTAATTTTGCTTTAACAATATTTTTATTTATTCTCAAAATAATCTAAGTTACTCCTACCTAATATGTCTCAGTTCAAAAATGTAACAACTTTTTCATTTTATAAACGTAATAACTTGCCTAATCTATTTGAGATCACACCCCTCCCCTCCTAATATGTAGATTATTAGTCTAAATATTAGCAGAGACCTCTGATCACTCCAATACATTACACAAATTGTTACTGCATTTACATTTAAAAAAAAAATTTATAATAAAAAAAAATTTTCATTTATAAAAATATATTTTATTTAACTTAGTTATGTTTTATTTTAATAAAATTCCTTCTTTATTGATAAAAGTAATTTTTCATTTTAATTTATCATATGTTATGATATCGTATTTTATGACTTTTTAATTAATTTATATTCTTAATTGAATTTATATGAATTTTGATCATCTTTATCAAATTTTGAGACAGTTTTAATCCTTAAAATTAAACCTTAAAATTAACACCGAAAAAAAATTAAATTTAAAATTAAATTCAATTGAAAAAACGATTATTATTAATTTTCACTTAAAATTACCCAAACTTAAAATTAAAAAAAAATTTAAAATAATGATCAAATTTAGTTTGAGAAAAAAAAAATCTTAAATGCTGTTAGGTTTAGTTTTGGTAATTTCGCTTTTTGGCTTTCGTTTTGTATGAGGCATTACTATAAATGTTGTCGCCTGTATATTTACTGCCTGATCATTGAAAATATTTACTGTTCCACCTAGTTCCCCTGATCTAAAGGGGTACCGCGTTTTATCTGATTGAAGGCTTCAGTCGCCATCTTAGACCTCAAATTCCTAATTTCGTACATCCTCATGTCTTCTTCTGACTTCACCTTTCTTGATTGATTGTAACCACATACCAGAATCATCACAACCAGTAGTGTTAGAATTAACACTAAAATGTCGCTGAACAAGTCCGGTATTAGGTCATACTTTGTAGACCCCATGTTTTTAATGGTTTGCTCCAAATGAGCCTTGTTCATCGAAGTTGATTTCTGGATCAGCTCCACTACTGAGTTCAGGTCATAGTTGCTCTGAGACTGTCCCATCGCTCCAGCTGATTACTTCTCACGACCTTGAATTACAGTCCTGTGTGTCAACCGGCTGTGAGTGGCTGAGAGTCAGTCACTGGCTGTATTTGGGTCTGTTGGCTGTGTGGATGGCTGTGACCTTGCTGCCTCACGGTCACTGAAATCAAAACGATACTGTTAGATCATGGCCCCTGTTCATTTTTTTAGGTATTTTATCAGATTTCAGTCTCATTTTGAATTAATCATTTTTGCTTTTAAATTATTTCAGTATTTCATCCTAAAATTTGAATATATATATATATATTTTTTTTTCAAATTTTCATTCTGATTTCAAACCATTTTACTACTACGTTTACAAAATATAATTAATCTTATTCGTTACACCAACATATAAACACAAAATTTAAAATTAACATGCATACAACAAAAAAAAATTAATCCTCTTAAAATTATTATATGAAATTTTATATTAATAAAATTCATAATTCATCCCATCAACTTAAACTAAATACATACAATTATTACAATTAAATTACATACAATTAAATACATACAATAATTCTCTTACTGAGCAAAGGAAATATTGTAGTTTGAACAATGAATTGTATGCTCTGTTTGTTTGACTCGCGTAAGCAAAATAAATGTAAACATTTCTCTGACTCTTTGCATGTAACCGTGTTATATGTCACGTGTTCTTGTGCATGTAACATGTTACTCATGTTACTTCGTTTTATGTGTTCCTTTTGTGGACTTTCTATATAATGTTTATATTCAAATTTCTCATAATTTGATTTCCTGTTTAATGATGTTAATGAAATTATTTAATTAATTTGCTGTGAATTTTTCCAACTTAGTTAGGTAATTTATGTTACTAGTTATCGTTTGATGTCCTAATTGAATTATAGCTTTGTTTTTTTTTTTACTTGTAATACTGTACCTGGTCCTATCCAATTTAATTGTAATTTATGTGTTTTTTGATGATTTCTAATTAATACTCGATCACCTATCTGTATAATTTTGTCTTTTCGTGTCTTATTGTGGTAAATTATGCGTTTGTTTGATTGATTAATTATGTTAGCTCTTATCTGATCTTGAATAAATATAGCTTGTCTGGCCTTAATTTTGACTATTGATTCTGATGTATCTAAATTGTAAATGTTATCCAAATTTTCTGCTTGAATATTTGGTGATGTATCTCGTCCAAAAAGAGCGTATGAGGGTGTATCCTTCAAGGACATATTGACCTGGTTGTTAATTGTGTTTTGGACAATATCGAGAAACATGTCCCAATTATTGTGATCTACTGTGGCTACATAGAATCTTAATAATTTGTTAATTTTCTGGTTATTACGTTCACAAATTCCATTGGAATATGCTGAATATGGTAATACCTCACATTTGTATATCTGATGTATTTCACTGAAAGTTCTAATTGCGTTAGACTTGAATTCTTTCGCACAATCCGACATTAACGTTTTGGGATATCCACAACGACTAAATGTTTTACTTAGACAATCAATTACTGTTTTAGTTGATTTGTCAGCTACTGCGTGTAATTCGTTATATCTTGTCAACATACATGTTATTGATAAAATATATTTGTTGTTCGTGTCAGTTGTTATAAAAGGTCCTATAAAATCAAATGAAACTGTTTCAAATGGTGTATTAGCTACTGGGGCAGACATTAATTTAATTGGTGTATCTAGACTTCCTTTAAGGATTTTGCAAACGTCACATCTTTTAATAAAAGATTCTATGACCGATCTTTCTTGAAAATGATAATATTTTAGTCGAAATTTAAATAGCGTATGAGCTAAACCACAATGGGTGTTAAAATGTATTGAATTAATTACTAAATTGATCATTTCATTTGGTATAACATAATTAACAATACTGGCTGCCCGAGTATCTATTTTCCGATGTCGATATAATATTCCGTCTAATATAAAAAATTCAGCTATGTTCCTAGATGTTCCTAATTGTTTTTTCTGTAATATATCCATTATTTCCTTACAAGCAAAGTCGTTTGACTGTGCAGTCTTTAGTCTGTTTAAAGTCCATGTTATATCTTCGTGTTTAGGTATGTAGTTCAGAAATGGTTTTTCTTTGTTGATTTTATACAATTTAGATGGATCTGATTCTTGTTCGTTTTCTGAGTCTGTTTCTGAGTCACTGTCATTGTTGTTAATAATTTGTGGTACATTTAGCTTAGCCCTCGATCTTGTGGTTGCTATAAAATTTTCAATTGAATTACAACTTTCATTAGATGGTGTTAAAAGTTCACAATCATCTATTGTTTCTTCCGTTAAAGGAGTTAATCTACTAAGGGTATCTGCTACCACATTTCTCTTACCTTCAAAATATTTGATGGTACACTCATATGTGCTAGCTTCGATTGCCCACCTGGCCATCGCCGTGTCTAAAGGCAGTTTATTACCAAAAAATGCACATAAGGGTTTGTGATCAGTTAAAATGGTAATAGGATACCCTAGACATAGATACTGAAATTCCTTTAAAGCTAGATGTATTGCAAGAAACTCTTGTTTAGTCGTGGAGTACCTTTTTCGAATAGAATTTAATGATTTACTGAAATATGCTATGGGTCTTAATGTTTTGCTTTTGGTCGAATCTGGTTGTAGCAATGCTGTGCCAACTCCGATATTTGAGCTGTCAGTAAATAAATAAAATGGTCTGGAATAATTTGGATGAGCTAAAACCGTATCTGATGTCAAAATATTTTTGAGACTAGTGAAGCTAGCCTCACACTCGTCAGTCCAGTCAAATTTAGTGTCCTTCCTTAATAGTCTATATAATGGGTCGGCTTTCTGACTAAATTTAGGTACGAACTTACGAAAATAATTCGCAAGCCCTAAAAATCGCTGAAGTTGTTTTACATCTGTTGGTCTAGATGCTTCTCTAAGTTTTTCGTTTTGGATACATCGGATGCCCTCAGTAGTGACTCGATGTCCAAGAAAATTAATTTCGTGTTTAAAGAATTCACACTTCTCTAATTTTAATCTCAAATGAGCGTCACGTAAATTCATTAGCTCTTGGCCAATATCATTTAAATGTTGTTCATATGATCGACTAAAAATTAGGATGTCATCAATAAATACGAAACATAGTTTCCCTAATACATTACTTAACGCTTTTGTCATTATTGCTTGAAATACTTTTGGACTATTGACATAACCAAATGGTAGCTTTCTAAACTGCCATTTCTTACCATTTACCGCAAATGCTGTAAGTTTTTTAGACTCCTCGGAGAGTTCCACCTGGTGAAATGCACTCCTCAGATCTAAACTAGAAAATATCTTTGATCCACCTAAAGATCCTAGCATGTCGTCAACTCTAGGTAAAGGAAATCCTTGTATATGGACACACTTATTTAATGATCTGAAATCTATTACGGGTCGTATTTCCCCATTCTTTTTATGAACCACGATTACCGGGAAGTTGTACTCGGACATTGAAGGTTCTATTGTTCCTTCCTTTAACATTGACTTATTGACTTCTTCAAGTTGTTCTTGAAATTTATGTGGTATTCTATACGGTATCTTGTTTATCACTATATTAGGATCTTTCAATATTATTGTGTGTTTACATATACTAGTAGTCCCGATTTCTTCGTCATTGATCGTGATTACGTCTCTAAAGTCATTTAGTAACTGCGTCATTTTGTCTTCATACTCTGACATTCCACATGATATGTCAGCATTAACTAACCTTCTCGGTGCTGATGGCACTGTCTGAGAATTGTTTTCTTCATCAGCACTTAATGTGCTGTCACGGCTTCTATCAGCGCTTCCGTCACGTGATATTTTACACTTCATATCTCGGTTGCCATGCGTTGTAACAAATGGCTCTCCATTAGTTCCAACTGCATGTACCTTTGACTTTTCATAAATTAGTTCAGGGGTAACGTTTCGTTCAAATGGCTTTGTTTTTTCGTCACTCAACACGTTTCCTAACCTAGATTTATGAGTCCTATTATTTAAACACTCCGATATAGTCGCTATATTTACTTCGACTTGCTCTTCGTACGTCTGGAGGTTTCCAACTATCATATTGTCCCGTAATATGATATCACTATCCGTCGGATTCATTACGAAAACTGGGCATATTGACACTTGATCTCCCTCTTTTTTTGTGTCTTCGATTTTTATTAGTGTTTCGGCTATCACTAAACCACTATTGAAACTTCTTTTAGCTATAATATAACTTCCTGCTTCGTTGTTTTTGACAAATCCATACAATATTTGTACGCTGTTTGCCTCAACGACTTGGCTATTTATATGAACATTTCCGTTCTTCTCGCGTTTTTTATTTTTATTCCTTGACTTCGTTTTTACCTCGGATTTCATAACCTTCGTTTGCCCTTTTTGTTGAGGTTTAACCCTTACTTTCGCAATACTACTGCGGCTGTTTGTTCGTTCGTTTATTTGTCTTATCAACGTTCTTCGTTTTGACCTATTTGAAGTAAGGACCAATTCAGATATTAAGCAATCTGTGCTTAATAGTTCTTTAGTAGCTATTCTACGTTTTTCCATAAACGGAATTTTTTCTTCACCTAATTTCAATATTTTCTTATCAAAATCAATTTGCGCGTTCGTTAACACGTCCCTTCCTAATATTACATCATATGGTAAGCTGTTGTTGTTGATTAGTAAAGCGTTTACTGTTTGCTTGTGGGATTTTGACACTAATTCAAATTTTACTTCACCTTTTACTTCGGAACGTCCGTTTATGCCTTTAATAGTTACGTTTGATTTTATTATGTCCTCGTGACTCGCCTTGTAATTAGAATTACGACTGTTTACAATTGTTCGCTCGCTTCCTGAATCTATCAAAGCTTCCCAATCAAATTCTTTACTATGTAAAATTATCGTTGGCTTAGAAGTCCCTTTTATCGTATAATGACAGTCCATCAATCCGCTTAATTCATCTTTATTTTTTACTAATTGGACTGTTATGTACGTTTCGCTTGTTTTTTTATCCTCAACGCTTAACTCTTCTTCTTTTAATAAATCGAACTTATTTTTACATTCACAACTATTTTTTGTATTGAGTGACGATTTACTTTTACCATTGAATTTAACGTGCACTGGATCTAATTTATTCATGTTCAATTCACATTCGTACACGGAGCTACCGACCGTTTTCCCGTGAGACCTATCTTGTTTTTTACTTGTGTTTGTATTTACATGTTTTTGCGAAAATCCTTGCCCTGTCCTTGATTAAAAGGTTGTTGAGCACGACATTCTCTACCTATATGTCCTATTTTGTTGCAACGGTAGCACTTAATTGTACCACTGCTGCTGTGAGGGGTAGGGGTAGGGTGGGGGTTATTAGTGTTGTGTACATATGCTCTGCCTGTGTGATTGTATTTGAATCTGCTTCTGCGTGCATACCTACCTGCTGTTCCTCTGTATCTTGTATCATTAGTGTAATATGCTTCTGTATCTTCTAGCATATCCTCGTGAAAATTGCCTTGATTCTCTCCCTCGGGTTTTTCTATCAAAAAAGTTTCTGTGTCATTGAAATTCTTCTTTGGTATTAGAATTTTTTATCATGTGGCAGAGATCTTATTTTCTTCGTTGTAGCAGACAGTAAATTAGCTGTTGTCTTAAAAGGACCTTCTACGACTCCTTTGATGATACTGGGGTTGATCTGTGGACCCAATATTGTTAAATACATTGATGTATTCATAAGATCTTTTGCGTGATTTTTTAATTTGCGTGTGAATGATTCATCGCTTTCAGTTGCTGTCCTTATTGGAAATTGGGCGTTCATTGTGTCGTCATTTAATATAAAATCCGTGACTTCCCCTATTTTTTCCAATGTACTTAGAATGTCACTGGCAGCTGTAGTCTCGTCCTTCAATTTATTTGTGTATAATTCATGACATACACTGTAGATATCCTTGCTGTCTTTCTGCACATATATGTCTTCTAGTACCGTGCATATCTCTTGGTATGTGCTATCCTTAAATGTTTTACCGTTAACGACGTTATTAACAGTAATTTGAAAATCTCCTAGCTTGCAATCAGCGCTCCTGAAAAGAATCTTCTTTTTTTCTATGTCATCTTTATCTCCTAAGCTGGATATATGATTATTTAATAGGCTGAGATGTTGTTTGAACGTGTTCTTCTCCTCGAAAGCTGGATCTTCTGGCCTTCTTCTTCCCCTGAATATCGGCAATGAATCAGAATTAATGATTGTCGTACTTCTACTTTTAATTATCTCTTGGAGTTGAGCTTGTGTTAATTCAACCTACATTTTGGGGGGTGTTTTGGGGGGTGTTTTGGGTGGTGTTTTGGGGGGTGTTTTGTTCGGTTTAGTTTTCTGTATTCTAGGTTTCGTTCTCCTTCCAGATCTAAGTTCTACAGCCTCAGCATTAATCGCTTCGTCTTCTGAGGTTGGCATGTGTTTCCTATCCTAATGAAGTGTTTTTGTGTACTTAAACAAGTGTCGTGCACGTGTAATCACAAATTACGAAAAAAGGAAGAAAAAATAATAGGCTATCCAAAAAAAAAATAATCCGTCAAACATTAAAAAATAATCAATAAATAATAAATGAAATATAATTAAATATAGAGCAATATTTGTTAAATCAATAAATATAAAATTTTTATACTTGTCAATTAGTAACGACACTCAGCAATTCAAAGCTAAAAGAAATGCATGCACACATACATCTATAATTATAACTGCTGCAGTAATGATTAATTACCTTCTGCTTATTGCTTATTCATCAACACAATTCTTGACTAAACAGAACAGATTTATTCACCACTGACTAAGGTCTAACACTTAGATCTTACTCTGATCGCTTCAGAAATGAGACTGAATGCAAGGATGACATTAGATTATATGTTATACTCAACTTTCGGTTCCATGTACAGTGGGTCCCGCTTATCAGGTTTTGTCGTTGATTTTTGCTCTGATGTTAACTGTTATGATGTTAACTGAATGTTCACTGAACGTTGTGCACCGACTGTTAAGTGTTCACTGATCGTTGTGCACTGAATGTTAGAAATTCACTGAATGTTGAATGTTCACTGAATGTTAAAAATTCACTGAATGTTGAATGATCACTGAATGTTGCAGTTTGAATAAATACTTTTCAGATGTAGTATTTAAACAAATTAGACTCTCAATTTCTGGTTGATTTACGGCTTTTTTGCATGTTGTTTATAATCGAATGTTTTCCATCACCATTCGCCAACGTGCAACGCTTAACCCATTCGCTTCCTCCCTCCGTGCTTTCCAGTTTCTTCCAGAATTTTCCAGAATTTCCAGAATTTTTTTTTTTCAGACTGGTCAGTCTGGTTGATTGTCTCTGCTCATTCAAATTTCAAATTAGGCCATCTGTACTCTCCTTATCCTTCCGATAATTTTCGAGATGCCGTTTGCTTGACCTTGAATTGAATTATCTTTATACTTTATCACAAAAACTGAACACCTTAATTGGATCGTACCTTCATATAGGGTCGCAAAACCCGGTCTTGCTGTAATCAAATACTCTCCAATCAGATGGTTAACTTAGTTTTTGGTAAATTACAAAGCTTTCAATCTTTTACTTTAGTAATTGAATTTCCGTACATTAAATTCGAATTACTTAATCACGCACCATACGGCCACCAATGTGACGTTGTTAGTTTACTTCCTTATAACGTCTCAGTGTATGGGCTCTAAGTGATAGGATCCTACTCTATATAGTATTTTCAGATTCCTTTATCTTTATATATCTCTTTCTACTAAATACTCATGGTACCATGCCCTAGAACCACCTTGCCACTATGGTTCCGACCTCAGGCCTCTGGTCCAAGCTTAACTGTATTTAAGGGTAATAATGGTAAAGTAATTAACACTTAAAGAGAATATATTCATTAGTCAAGCAAGGGTTAATACAAATAATATCTCCACTAGAACGCTCGCAAGTTAAGGTCTCAATAACTACGAACAGGAGATAAGGTGTGTAGCTCACGAGAGCGAATCGGTAACTGACTTGAATGTTACTTACTTACAATCATATAGGTTCGTGATGATAGTAATGCATACACAATTGCTGTGTTTGCTTTACCACATGGGTGTATCAGTTGGAGGTGTTTATTTTTCTCAGGGTGGTTAAATATAATTATTATATTTTCCTTTATTACGTGTTCGAAAATATACACCCTAATAATAACTTGGAACATATACCCTTCTGCTAAAAATATTTCACAGAACATGAAATTCTTGTTTAATTATTTATGAAACACAATTATATACTTCAAAATATCAAACTAATTGCACCTTATATATATTATACTGAGTGAGAGTTAATCTAAGGTCAAATTTTAATTAATCAATTCTTTCATTACTTTGATCTTTCATCACAGAGCTTTCATCTTTATTCTGAGTCGTGGCCTCAAAATATTTTCTTTAATTTAAACTCATAGAGAATGCAATTTTTAAGGAGTTACAATTCTATAAAAATTTGACCATCTTATTATGTACAATTTGTAATAAGAATAAGTTGTGATTTTGGTTATAAAAGCGGTGCATGGGTGATATCGTCCACAGAATAAAATTTTCATTGAACAGCTGGCAGGATGGGGGAAATCCAATAGAATGGGGGAAAATTAGGTAGAATGGGGAAAATTAGGAAGAATGGAGGAAAATCATGTAGAATGGGAGAAAATCAGGATGGAATTGGGGATATTTAGGTAGAATGGGGGAAATTAGGTAGAATGGGGGAAAATTAGGTAGAATGGGGGAGAATCAGGTTAGAATTGGGGATAATTAGGTAGAATGGGGAAATTAGGTAGAATAGGGAAAATCAGATAGAATGGGGGAAAATCAGGTTAGAATTGGGGATAATTAGGTGGAATGGGGGAAATTATGTAGAATGGGGGGATAATTAGGTAGAATGGGGGGATAATTAGGTAGAATGGGGGGAAATTAGGTAGAATGGGGGGAAATTAGGTAGAATGGGGGAAAAGTTGGATGAGTAGGGAAAATGATGCTAGAATGGAGAAATTAATGATTGTAGTACGGGTTTAACGTCTGCTTCGAAGCCAAAGGTCATATTATCGCTGATGTCAAAATGAAATTAAATACAAGGGACTCGAAGAAGCAGTCAGAAAGAAAAGTTGCTTCATGAACAAAGTCACCTACCACCGTCGGTGACAATGCTCATGGATGTAGAAAAGCTACTCAGTAAGAGCAGTCCCTTGCCAAGGAATGTAACAAAAAGGGACACAAGCACCGTTTGCTGCACAGTGCACTCACGGATAGAAGAGGAAAATGAAGAGTTGATAGTAAATGAAGCCTACGAGTCTACCTAACATAAAGATCTAAGTACTTCTTCGTCACATTTTTGGTAAGTGACTACAATCACGGAGTAGCTTTCCTGCATCCATGAGCTAGACACCGACAGGTGGTATTTGATTTTGTTCATGAATCTCATCTTAATAAAATTACATTTTGAAGTCAGTGAATTGACCTCCGATTCTGCAGCAGACGTAAAAACCCCTACGTAAGTAATTAATCAAAAAGACAATATTTTCAATTTCCTTCTCATTTAATTATCAATTTATTTTGAGAGGGAAAGTTTTAGAAAACCAAAGTCGTATCGAAATTTTGATAGATCACGTTGTTTGTTTTTCCAAATAAATGAAGTTCACAAAATATATATCATCGTAAACTGTGTAAATAATAATCAACCGAATCTCAGAGAAATGTAAACACTAAACTACCTATTAAATGATTTTAAGATGAATATCAGCTACATATTAATTATTAATATCACACGCAGATGTGCAAACATTCTTTGGATAACGTGTACGGCAATACAACAACATTGTACGTCTAAAACTTATGAAAATTTTCTACGTTTTATCAAATTAGGTGACACTTTTTCTATTTGAATCAAATTTTATTGTTTTACTAATCATTATTCAGATGAACAAGGTATATTGAATAGTATAATAAACTATTCTGATTCTATTATATATGTATAGGTCCCCCCCCCTCTAATTACCCCCTCCCCCCCCTGCTTACCACCCTATAATTGAGT
Organism: Caprella mutica; assembly: GCA_947561585.1. Lineage (NCBI taxonomy): Eukaryota > Metazoa > Arthropoda > Malacostraca > Amphipoda > Caprellidae > Caprella > Caprella mutica. Next base: position 5,903 of record CANNZV010005093.1, on the reverse strand, counting down.
TCCGGTAGGTCGATAAATGGGTAAAAGCTATCTAAGTATGGAAAATTGAATAAATATTGAGAATTAATATATTTATTAACCATTAAACTGTTTTAGAACCACTATTTCGAAATTGATCATAATACCATTTGTCGTCACCCCATGACGATAAATGGAAAACCCTCTTTATTGATACCCAGATATCGACACATCTATTTATTTTAAATATTGCTGACCGAATTAACTTCTGATTTTCTATTTAAGAAATGCAATCAAAAACAAGCAAAATGTGTGAACATTATTATTTTCTTTTTTATTTGAAGCGTAAAATTGCGCATAACAAATTGTCTATACCTAATCAATTTCGGTAGGTTTGTCCTGAATGTACCGTATCGTCATACATCTCATCAGTTAATCTGACACTCTGATTGTAATTTTAAATGAAATTACTTACATTTTTGTAGCAATTATAAAAATTTATGGAGACATCGATTTGTAAATACCTAAACCATAGAAATGTTTCTAAGTCTTGTTATAGACGAAAATAACTGAAACGTGACGATAAATGGAGAGGGACGATACAACGTGTCGTTACCCTAATACAATCTAGAATTCTTTAGAATTTAATACCTTATAGAATGATGTCAATTTTTTTTTTAAATAAACGTTTTTCCGCTGCAAAATAGACAAAAAACTAACTGCTATTCACTACGAAAATAAGCATTGGAAGGAACAATTTCTGTATTTATTCTTGAATATCTCTTGAACGGTTGATTAAACACGAGCGTGATACAACTCAGAATTGTTTAGAATTTAATAATCTATCGAATAGTTTAAAAATATTTAAATAAAATTGTCTTTCCGCTGCATTACAGACGAAAAACTAACTGCTATTCACTCCGTTGTCCGTTGATTAATGGGGCGCTGGTCAACATTTTCAACGGCTTTGATTACTTTACTGTAGCTAAAATTAGAACAAACATAATATTGCAACAATTAATTAAATAAGAAATAAATAATATAAAATGTCAATTATTTGTAACATTGGCTTCATGACACTGCAGTGCTATATCAATTTTTTTTGTAGGTTGATGAAAGAGATTGTAAGTACACTCTTTATTTTGATTTCCAATTAGAATTTTATATTAAAAAACAATGCATGTTCGGATATTATTACATAATCAAATATGCTAATCTCATAAAAATACCTATTAGCAATGAATCAGAATGATTGTTTTTTAACCTTTAATTATTAACAATCTGTGTTCTTTACGGTTATCGTTCACAAGAAGCATCAGCGTTCACTTTTTATTTTTAGATAACCAGATTTCCATCTTTTATAGATAAGTCGCCAGTGGTGTAAGTGGCCAGTTTAGATTAAAAATGTTTAAGTTTATTACCTAGTTTAATTTAAAATTAAATTCCATGGGCCTTCAATATCATTATATTAGTAATGAGAGAATTGATATAAGAGAAATGAAATGAGCCGAGAGAAATGAAATCAGATGTGACTGACTGACTGTGACTTGTGAGCTGAGAGAATTGGATGAGATCATCCCGATCCCGGATCATGTCATGATGTCGGCAGTATCTAAAAGACGGAAAAGAATTAATAATCGGCGTGAGCGTGCACGCTCACGCCACTGTCTAAAAGCCGGAAAAAAGGAATTTGCGTGCACGCCCACGCAACTAAGTTGACTAAAATATGGAAAAGTGGAATTTTATGGAATTTCTTGGCGTGCACGCTCACGCAACTGTCTAAAATGCGGAAAAAAAATTATTGGCGTGCACGCTCACGCAACTGTCTAAAACGCGGAAAAATTAAAAAAATGACGTGCACGCTCACGCAAATGTCTAAATTAAAATAATTGGCGTGCACGCTCACGCAACTGTTTAAAATACGGAAAAAAAAAATTGGCGTGACGCTCACGCAACTGTCAAAAACGCAGAATTTTTTTTAAAAAATGGCGTGCACGCTCACGCAAATGTCTAAATTAAAATAATTGGCGTGCACGCTCACGCAACTGTCTAAAATGCGGAATAAAAATTATTGGCGTGCACGCTCACGCAACTGTCTAAAACGCGGAAAAATTAAAAAAATGACGTGCACGCTCACGCAAATGTCTAAATTAAAATAATTGGCGTGCACGCTCACGCAACTGTTTAAAATGCGGAAAAAAAATAATTGGCGTGCACGCTCACGCAACTGTCAAAAACGCAGAATTTTTTTAAAAAAATGGCGTGCACGCTCACGCAAATGTCTAAATTAAAATAATTGGCGTGCACGCTCACGCAACTGTCTAAAATGCGGAAAAAAAAGAATTGGCGTGCACGCTCACGCAACTGTCAGAAACGCAGAAAAAAAAATGGCGTGCACGCTCACGCAAATGTCTAAATTAAAATAATTGGCGTGCACGCTCACGCAACTGTCTAAAATGCGGAAAAAAAATAATTGGCGTGCACGCTCACGCAACTGTCAAAAACGCAGAAAAAATAAAAAAATGGCGTGCACGCTCACGCAAATGTCTAAATTAAAATAATTGGCGTGCACGCTCACGCAACTGTCTAAAATGCGGAAAAAAAATAATTGGCGTGCACGCTCACGCAACTGTCAAAAACGCATAAAAAATAAAAAAATAGCGTGCACGCTCACTCAAATGTCTAAATTAAAATAATTGGCGTGCACGCTCACGCAACTGTCTAAAATGCGGAAAAAAAATAATTGGCGTGCACGCTCACGCAACTGTCAAAAACGCAGAAAATTTTTAAAAAATGGCGTGCACGCTCACGCAAATGTCTAAATTAAAATAATTGGCGTGCACGCTCACGCAACTGTCTAAAATGCGGAAAAAAAAGAACTGGCGTGCACGCTCACGCAACTGTCAAAAACGCAGAAAAATTTTAGAAAATGGCGTGCACGCTCACGCAAATGTCTAAATTAAAATAATTGGCGTGCACGCTCACGCAACTGTCTAAAATGCAGAAAATTAAATTTTTTGAATCAATTTTTTTGACTCAATTTGATGACTCAAATTTTTTTGACTCAAATTTTTTTTGACTCAAATTTTTTTTTGACTCAAATTTTTTTTTGACTCAAATTTTTTTGACTCAAATTTTTTTGACTCAAATTTTTTTGACTCAAATTTTTTTGACTCAAATTTCTTGGCTCAATTGTTTTATATATTTTTCTGTCTAAATACATTTTTTTAAACAACTTTTTTTAAAATTAATTCCTTCAAATATATTCTTTGAATATATGTATCTTTAATTAATAATATTTTTTCTTTTACTATTGATAACCCATAAATTGTGATGGGAAGTACACTAGTTAGTGAGAATAAAATAGAAATAGAAATTAGCGTGACGACATATTAATTATTAAATTGTATACTATACTTTTGAATGGAATAATGTTTTAGCGTGAAAGAAACGTGCGTTACGCAACTTAGTACAATGATGACAGAAAATATAAATTGGCGTGACGATATCAATTGTATAGTTTGATATCGGATGGAATTATGTGTTGGCGTGATAGAAACGTGCGGCACGCTGCTCAGTGAAAAGATAACAGAAATTATAAATTATCGTGACGATATCAGTTTTATAGTTTGTTATTGGGTGGAATTATGTATTGGCGTGATAGAAACGTGCGGCATGCTACCTAGTGAAAAGATATACATTCGAATATTTATTATTAAATATTATATCACGCTATTGTTTTATTTACACATATTCATTTTTCCGTTTGACTGTTATCATGTAGCGTGACAATATTATGCAATTAGACACTGTTTAGTTTCTTGCTCTTTGTCAACTTTTATTACTTTTGTTCCTTTAATTTTTATGTTAGTTTCCCCTCAAACTCTTTTATAGAAAACTAATTATTATTTTCTTTGTTTAAAGAAAATTCTTCATCCTCTCTCTAAGCTATTCCAATTGATTACGTAAAAGTTTAAGTACCGTTTTTCTCTTGAAACTCAATTTCTATCCGTTTTACAGTAACACATTGTATTTAATAACTATAAAATTATACATGCGCAACCCATAGCGGTAATTTCCGTCATGTTCCACTCTAATCATGGTAAAATAGCATATAATTACAATTATCTAGAAGTAATTTAAAAAAAATCACTTAAAAATTTGGTTATTAAAATTAATTGGCTGGAGATTATTTAATTGAATTGACAGGAATCAGAATTCATTAATTAGTTTGGTAGGTTGGTGAATTTTTATTTTTGCATTACGTACTGTAAAATCTGGCAGCGCCGTTCCCCCGGAACCACACCATTGACCTTGGACCTTGGGTTCATCCCCCCATCATCCCACCCACCCCCCACCCCACACCCGGGTGGGGGGTTTTAGGTGGGGGAACCTCCGTCCATGCCAACGATACATGGGGGGGAGCTTGCGACCCCCCATCCCTCTGGCGGCGCCGTTCCCCCGGAACCACACCATGGACCTTGGTCCTTGGGTTCATCCCCCAATCATCCCACCCAACCCCCACCCCACACCCGGGTGGGGGGTTTTAGGTGGGGGAACCTCCGTCCATGCCAACGATACATGGGGGGGAGCTTGCGATATTCGTGTGTGTGTGGTGTGCGCTGACTCTCAGCTTTTTCCTTGGGAAAAACTAAGTAAATATATAAACAGTGCAACTAAAGTTAGAAATCTCATCTCCTCCTACAGTTTTGGGTCTAAAGCTTAGCCCTTTTGGAATATGAAAGAGCACTGGGGTCTCCACAGGGCCTCAGTTCTGTTTTTTTTTAAATTTCGGCTTTTGAATTTCGTGAAATTCAATTTTATTTTGTAGAGCTTATAGCTCCTCCCCTGGTGGAAGTAGAGAGTTGTGGATTGTTGTGTCGTGTAGACAATTTTGAGACGTATCCATTTCCAGGTATGAGAAATCTGTGTGTCGACCATGGTCGTAGCTACACGACCTCAAAGACAAAAGTGAGTGATTTTATAGGTGCTGGGGGAACCGCCATAGAAGGAGTTGGGGGAAGAAATGTGGTACGTGCTAACTGTTCTTAAATGTGGAAAATGTGCCCGCATCTTTTTGACCTGATGACTTTCCCTCCTAAACCCAACCATTTTGCCGTGAATGCCATTTCCGTGAGAAAAAATTTCAAAAAAATTTCAGGTCGGAAAAATTTTGGGGCTGAAATGCAAAAATTTAACATTTTCGGAATTGCGTAGCTCAGCTTGGTTTGGGTCTATGAAAATCATACTTGTATGGTCTTGTAGGGAATTTTGAAATCTTTCACGTGATGTGGGTCCCGTTTTGATCAGAGGGTTCCAGGGTCCAACCCCGGGTCCACGAACGGAGGTCAACTTCAACCCCCATTTTGAGGGGGGTTAGGGGTCGAATTTCGAAAAAAATTTACCATCACAATGAGTGCCATAAGTGTGGCATGGACCATGTCCGTACACCACTTTTTTAGACCAGTTCGACATGTAAAATCGACCAAAAAAAGCTGTAACGCCATTTTTGGCCAAAAAATGAACTTTGAAACGCTTGTTGAAGGAGGTTTCCTGGGTCCTAGGAACTTTTGACCTACACCATTCTCTAGAGAATCTCGGAGTCTTTCTGACGCATTATTTCAATTTCCATTTCGGAGGACCGTGAACTCTCACGAATTTTCAGAAAGATACGTCAACTTTTTTTTCACCAAAAAACACCCCCCCCCTCCCTGTATCATCGGGGGGTTAACACTTTTTTAATTTTGTGATAGATTTTTGTGTTAGGAAGGCTTGTGTTAGGAAGGCTCGTACGTTTCAAGTATTATCACTAGGGCTGGGACAATATGCTCTAAAAACTATAGATCCCGAAAATATCATAGACGAAACTAAATGAAATGATATCGAATACTATGTACCGCTGGTTTAGAACCATTCAATACTCTTTAGTTCTCTCCGTCTATAAC
>CANNZV010005092.1:0-45878 GCA_947561585.1 Caprella mutica | reverse complement strand
GGATCTGTCAACCGCAAAGGATCAATCTTTAGCAAAAGATCTATTTACAACAAAAGTTCTATCTACAGCAAAGGATCTATCTACAGCAGAGGATTTTTCTACAGCAAAGGATCTATCTACAGCAAAGGATCTATTTACTGTATGGGATCTATCTACAGCAACGGTTTTATCTACAATAAAAGATTTATCTACAGAAAAGGATCTATCTACAGAAAAGGATCTATCTACAGAAAAGGATCTATTTACAGCGAAAAATCTATCTACAGCAAAGGATCTATCTACATCAAAGGATCTATCTACGGCAAGGTGTTACCGTGCGCCACCGCCAGGTGTCACTCTCTACCTGTTCAGAGTAGTGATACTAACAGTTCACTCTCATTCCATACCGTACATTTTAGTCATTTTAGTGTCATCAAGTTTAGTGTAAGGTCGGTTGATTTAACAGTGGGTAAATTCTAAATTCATACTATAATCTTTGTTCATGTGAATTAATAGAATTAATGCAATCTATATGAATCGAGGAATACTTAACTATAATTGGGTATTTGAGGATATCTACATATTTGAGCACAATGGGATATTTATGTATTTGGGTTTAAGGGATAATTATTGTTAGGTATTAATTGTATTAGCTAATTGGGGTTTATATAGGGTGATTATAATCTTTCTATATGTATTTTGTTTGTTGCAGACTAATGACATTATTTCATTATGTAATTTATGCTACACCCTCCTATTCCTATTCTACTTAATAAACTTGTGAACTTTATAATCGTCGTCACTTACCGCTATTTGGAACCCTAACGCTAGCGTCCTGGTATATTGGCATCTTCGACTACAGTAATACAATGAGTGACGGTGAAATGATAGGAGGGTGTAGGCAGGATAGTGAAATTGAAAAAAGTGTTGATGGCATATCTCAGTCAATAGCAATAAAGTCCATGATAAGTCAATTCACTAATGCAAATGTTCGAGCTGACTTTTTGAACGGGAAGATATCCGTCAATTACTACAGTGGAACTCTTCTTGAACAACTTGACGAATTGTCATGCATAATATGTCCACTATGGGCTGGTGGATCGATCATAAATCCAGATTCCCGCTACAAGAAAGCAGCCAATTACCTATCCATGATTGTTGAAGGAACAAGTGATATTTTGAGTTTACCCAGTGACGCCGGAAAATCATTAACTTGCATTGAATGGCGTACAATATTGAACAATATTGCTAAATCAGACTACTGGCAAATGAAAAAATCTACTGATAGGTGCATTCATCAAGAGGAGTCGATCGGTAATCAAGTGATTACCCCAACTAAACAACACGCATTATTCAAACAACGCGCATCCTTCAAACAACGCGCAGTTAAAAAGGAGAAATCGGATGGCAGAGCTAATATTGCTGAGTTAATATTATTGAGTTCTGACGATGAGTCTGACAGTCGTTCGTCTTCTACTTCCAGTTCTTTGTCCATAAACTCTGATTACGTTGTTAGAACTCGAGCATCGAAGAAAAAACTGATAACGCCACCCAAATTTAAAATGGATGGTAAATCTGCAATAAGTCCATTTTTCGATACTTTTGAGAAGTATTTTGATAACGCATTCCACGGATCTGAATACGACAAGTGTCAGACATTGGGTGAATTTCTAGAGGATAAATTGCTAGAAATTTATCAAATAAAAGGGGGAAGGAAGGTCAAGTATTCAGAAATGAAGAAAATGCTACTAAAATATTATAAGAAGAACAAAGTTGGTGGCACTGATTACTGGAGAAAACAACTGGACTTAGCTCAACCATCCAGTGATGAACAGTTGGATATTTATGGCATGAAGCTAACTGAAATGGCTGATTTGGGATATCCAAACTCAAAACGAGAAGGGGCTAAGAAACTTAGGAGTACTTTTCTCAACACTATTGACCCACGTATCTCAGGGAAAATACTAGATACAGAGAGAACCATGGAAGTTACTACGGATAAGAAATACAGAATGCCTTTCGACAGCATGATAACTCTAGCTGTTAAAATTGAAAGGGATTTGGAGAAGAGACAAAAGTCCGTGAGTTGGGTCAGACCACAGAATCTTCATGTCGAAGAAGATCGTCACGCCTATCAACAGAGGGATGCAAGAGTTTTCTCTAACAATAATAACGGAGGCGTGAAACCTAAGACTAACTTTCGTAAAACTACGAGCAAGGACATTATTTGTCATTATTGTAAGAATCCGGGACATTTACGGAGAGATTGTTGGAGAGCATCAAGAAGTTGCCTCATATGTGGTGAAAAACATGTGCTTCAAGACTGCCCTAAATACGACCCTTACTACAAAAGCAAGAATCAAAATTTAAACTGATTAACCTTACTGCTAAGAAGGCACCAGTAAGGGAAGTAAGGAAATCTCAAATTCCGCTGAAGGTACCTTCAATGAGTGAGCAGATTCACGAGCGTGAACAATTATTCAGTCAGTTAAGAGGAGATCGTAAACAGGCATTGAACTCTCAACTCGATGACACGTTTGTTCCAATAACTTCTACTCCTTCAATCATTCCTGGTAAGAATGTGTTTCTCCTTAATCATTTTACTGATTTGATGCAAATAAAAGTATCAATAAAAGGCATGATGTTTGATGCTTTGATAGACACTGGTTCGACTAAGTCCCTAATAACCGAGGAAGTTGTCGCCAAGTTAAATTGTGCAGTTGAATGTTGTCCCATTACCATTGGTGTCGTGGGAGAAAATTCTATCAAACCCAAAGGAATGTGCAACTTAAATATTTGCATTGGCGGTACACCCATGGAAAATCAAGATTATGTTATTTTACCGTCATATAAGTCAATCAATTCATCGCTTATCTTGGGACAAGATTTCTTCAAAAATAATAGATTTGAAGTAGATGTGTCTAATAGAAAATTAATATCTAAACATGCAGACGGTTCATTATTTGAATTTACGTTCAGTAGAGCCGGTGACTTAATTAGCAAACACGCTAGAGTATTTTGTTATGCTGCTCAGGATACAGTTGTTTCTCAGGAAAAAACTTCTTACGTACATATTGATCGCCTGCCAATAGTAGGTGATGATTTTGTATTTGATGCCGATCAGATTGACGTCAAACTAAAAGATAAAATAATTGGGTACGCAGGCATTTGTGATGCCGATACTAAACGTGTACTGATAACTACAAGTGACCATGACGTTCATATTAGGAAAGGGCAGTTGGTTGGAACCATTTCAACACTGATGGATGAACCAAATGAAGACGAAACAGTTATTTGTAATGATTGGACGCACCAAAAGATACAGGAACTGGAAAATTTGTCACATTTGGATGATGACAAAAAGAGCGAAGTGCATAATCTGCTGTTTGAGTGTTCTGGAGCTCTTAGTACAGGAGATGGCGATCTAGGCCATGCAGCTGTAACTAAACACCATATAACTCTATCAAATAATGCTCCAATCAATCAGCGACCGAGAAGATTTGCTGCTCCTCTCGCTGAGGAAATAGAAAAGTATTGTAATGAGCTCTATCTGCATGATATTATTGAGCCTAGTCAGAGCCCATGGAACTCTCCAATAGTACCAGTAAGAAAGAAGGATGGTTCTTTGCGGCTATGCATTGATTACAGGAAACTAAATCAAGTGACTGTTCCAGACAAATTCCCGATGCCTAACCTTCTAGATTCTATCTATGGTCTTAGAGGTATTAAATATATAACCTCATTGGACTTAGTTAGGGCATATCATCAGATTCCATTAGATGAAGATTCTAGGCCATTGACTGCATTTTCTACACCCCGAGGACACTGGCAGTGGAAAAGATTAAGCTTCGGATTAACTAACGCACCTAGTAGTTTCCAGCGTGAAATACAAGCGACTCTTAGTGCATTCCCATCAAATCGAGTGGTAGCCTACTTAGATGATATACTGGTGATGAGTGAGTCGTTCGAGGAACACGTACTACTGGTGGCTAAAGTTCTGAAAACTTTAGAGAGTTATTCCCTAAAAATTAAACCTAGCAAGTGTCATTGGTTTAAGCCAGAAGTTGAATATCTGGGCCATGTAGTTAATTCGGAAGGCATAAAGAAGACTCCGAAATTTATCAATGCTATCTCTAATTACAAGAGACCCACTACTGTAGGTGAGCTTCGAGAGTTTTTGGGATTTATAAATTTTCAAAGAAAATTTTTGGCTCACTGTTCATCGATCCAGAAACCTTTATCCTCACAAACTACTGGTAAAAGATCAAAACAACTCGATTGGTCAGAAGATATGATAGTAGCATTTGAAATTCTGAAATATGAAATGGCTAAAGATACAATGCTCACATATCCAGATTATGCCAACAACGAAAATCCTCTTGAACTATGGGTCGACGCTTCGGGGTTTGGGACCGGTGCTTACCTCTCTCAAAAACAAAATGGAGAACAAAAAGTCATAGCTTTTGCCTCGACATGTTTCACCCAGCAACAAATGAGTTATTCTACTTTGGAGCGCGAGTTGACAGCTGTAAGATGGGGTGTTAAAACGTTTCGGCCATTCTTATATGGTGTTAAATTCATAATGTATACCGATCATATGCCTCTTCTCCATCTGCACAACATGAAACTCGTATCGTCTCGCCTCGCAAGAACTCACCAAGAATTAGCGGACTATGACTTTGAAATAAGATACGTGCCTGGCCCAAAGAATACCGCAGCTGATGCACTGTCACGTATGTCTGTAAACCTTCCTGTAAGTTATGAGTCTGATCAGGCCCAGCGTCTCCCTGATGGCCTTATGATGGATGGCTCCGCTGCTCCTGGTGGTGGCGATTCACTATTTGTAAGTCTCTACCGTACTCTTTCTAGAAAGAAATGTAAGCTGCCAGGTACTACGCTTGAATTACGAGAACAGATCGTAGATGAAATGTTAATTAATTCTAGTCGATATAATATCAAGTTAGATAGAGAGAGTAGAAAAGATTTGAAATTAATGAGACATTCTGGACAATTGCCTTCTCTAGAATTATTACTTGCAGTGAGCTATTTATATAAAGTAAGGTTGTTTGTTTATTTTTGGTATAAAGACCCTATTATTTACCAGTTTGACGACTATAATGATGATATTTTTCTACAATGTTTAGCAGCTGTGCATTTCAATCCATTGATAGATACGAAGAATTTTGAAGTGCCTGATGTGAATGTATGTTCTATTGTTTGTTCCAATGTGACTGAAGTGAATGTGAAGAGGAATGATAAACCTAATGAATGTGACGATAATATTAGGGAATCGCATGAATGTGACGATGACATTAGTGCATTGTATAGTGTAAATCAATGTCTTTATTCAAATAAGATAACTTGTTCTCATATAGAATCTGAGGAACCCGTAATCGGTCTTCGCGTCAATAAATTGTTGTTTTGTGCTATTTTAGACTCGGGTTCTGAAATAAGTCTAATTAGTCGTGCAGTCATAAATTCTATTAACAATGTTGAGACTTACCGCATGATAATTTCAGGGCATGTTTGTGACATGGTAGGTTTAACTGGACACAAGACATCCATTAATGAGTCAGTAATTCTTGATATATTTATTGGAGAACGAAAATATATACACAAATTTTCTATTGTGTCCGACGATGTTGTCCCCTATTGTATGCTACTTGGGAAAGATTTTCTCGAGAAGTTTAATGTTTCAGTTGACTTTAATGACAATTTAGTAAATGCTGACGGTACATTTTTATCATCTTTTCTTGGTGAAAAGGTGTCTGATGATGTTAATGTTTTTGTTCTTACTGTTAAATCAGATAGTAATGTTTCCCATGAGATTCACATTAATAATAGCATTAATGATGTAAGATATGAAATAACTGGTAATGAAGAAACTGTAACAGGTCTTTCTTTGGTTGTGGATGACAATGATGTAAATAAATTACAAAATAAGGACCTAGTTATTAAAACAATTAAGAAATACATTATTTCTAATATTCATTCTTCTAAGTGGACCAATAAATTCAACTTGTGGCGAAATTACTTTGTTAACCTGATAGTTAAGAATAATATTTTGTACTTTACCGAACATGAAAAATTAATTCCTGTTGTCAGTTGTGATGTGCTCACTGACTTGTCTCTGTTGATGCACATCCAATTTGGACACATTGGAAGAGACAAATTGTTGCACCTTGTCGGTGGTCTCTGTTGGAACCCTTCTAGGTATAAAATGATCAATGAAATTTGTACTACTTGTCCACAGTGTCAGCTATCTAAAGTTTCGAGTCCCAAGATATTTCCACCTACCCTTAAAATATGCACAACATTTCCATTTGAATTGTTAGCTATAGATCTTTTGTCTTTGCCTAGAACAAGTAGAGGGAATGTTGCTTGTGTTGTAGTTGTGGATCATTACTCCAAATTTGTGTATGCAGCTCCTATTAAAAACAAGAGTTCAAAGACCGTATCTGATACCTTTAGAAATTTGATCCTTCCATACTTGCCATCAGTTCCAGTAGAATTGCTATCGGACAATGGTCCCGAGTTTCGTGCTGTGGAGTTCACGAATATGTTAGATTCGTTTGGAATTAAACATAAGTTTACAACCCCTTACTCACCAAGTAGCAATGGCGCTATCGAGCGTGTTAATCGATCTATTCAAACTTTACTCAGAAGTCTTTCAGACAAACCAAAAGATTGGGATGATAATCTATCTAAAGCTCTAATTGTGTATAATAACACTTCTCATAGCAAACTTAATATGTCACCGAGCTCGTTTTTGCTATCCAAAACTCATAGTAACAAACAAGTTCCTCTTATAAAGTCTGATGAGCTCAAACAAAAATGGAAACTTGGTCATCCTAAATATGTTTCTTTTAAATTAGGTGATTATGTAATTAAGAAAATTCCAGTGACAGATCATCTTAACATTAATAAGTTATCTCTGAAGTATTCTGGACCGTACAGAATTTCTTACGTAAATTCTAATAACGTTACGTATAAGTTGGAAGATATGGTATCTGGTAAAGTAATTGCAGGTCATCATAGAGATCTCATATTGTTTAAAATGCCTCCTAAATACTTACAAAATCATCCTTGGTTCTTGAACCTAGATTTTAACATGAATGATGTGAACATTTATAATGATTACCAACCCTATAACGACTTACGTTCATTTCAGAGTATGTCTGGAATAGATTCTGATGAAACAGAGAGCGGTAATTTCTCTGAGTATTATGTTTCCGCTTCTGACAGAGAATTTGAACGATTGAAATCTGAGGATGCTTCAGCTGGTGCTAACATTCTAAGTGACAGAGAAATCCTCAACAACGTGGGTGAAGCGATTGACTGTTACTTTTGTAGAAAGCACATGGAGGTTGAGGCACATTTACGTAGCAATACGTTCATCAAGTCGCGGCAGTATCCTGCTTCCGCTTCGTTGCATCATGCATACGATTTACCTATTTCCTCGAGATGTGCTGGTGAAGCTGAGGGAGGTCCTGACCGCCATTCTTTTGAGCACGATGACCATGCGGGTCCTCAGAACAATAATGATGATATTGTATTCCCATTCCACGATACTCCTAATCAATTTTGGGAGTTTGATGCTTGTACTAAAGAAGGAGGGAGTAATTTGCTGATGAACACGAGGAATATCGTTGCGACACTGTCTGATGATGTTGGTGTGCATGAAGATGTGCATGAAGATGTGCATGAAGATGTGCATGAAGATGTGCATGAAGATGTGCATGAAGATGTGCATGAAGATGTGCATGAAGATGTGCATGAAAAGGGGATGATTATGTTGAGTTGAATGAATGCAGCGGTGAAGATGTTGAGAACTTTTGCTCCACGCCGATACTATTTGATTCAGTTCCACCTAGGCTTCGTACAAGATCTATGGGTGCAGTAAAAGATTTACCTCGTGTGCAATATAGAATTTTGGAACGAAAGTGCAAATCAAAAAAATAAATTATGTTTTGTACTTTGGATTGTATGTTTTATGTAGTTTCTGTTGTTGTTTTGTAAAAAAAAAAAAAAATTTGATCTAGTGTTTTTCTAAATAAAAAAAAATTGTTGTCATTTATATTTATAAAATAATGTATATTGAAGTATTGTGTTGTAGCTATATGAATATTTTCTTTTCAAATGTATAATTTCTTTCCATGTTTATAGAACTTTGGTTTGCTATATACTTGATAAAGGGGGGAAGGGGGTAATGCAATTTTGAAATTTAGTTTAGTTATAGAATCAATATTAGATTAAGAGAGTTATTTGGCAATTGGTTAATTTTTCTAGGTATGGAATAGAGCTGGTGGGGAGGCATGTTACCGTGCGCCACCGCCAGGTGTCACTCTCTACCTGTTCAGAGTAGTGATACTAACAGTTCACTCTCATTCCATACCGTACATTTTAGTCATTTTAGTGTCATCAAGTTTAGTGTAAGGTCGGTTGATTTAACAGTGGGTAAATTCTAAATTCATACTATAATCTTTGTTCATGTGAATTAATAGAATTAATGCAATCTATATGAATCGAGGAATACTTAACTATAATTGGGTATTTGAGGATATCTACATATTTGAGCACAATGGGATATTTATGTATTTGGGTTTAAGGGATAATTATTGTTAGGTATTAATTGTATTAGCTAATTGGGGTTTATATAGGGTGATTATAATCTTTCTATATGTATTTTGTTTGTTGCAGACTAATGACATTATTTCATTATGTAATTTATGCTACACCCTCCTATTCCTATTCTACTTAATAAACTTGTGAACTTTATAATCGTCGTCACTTACCGCTATTTGGAACCCTAACGCTAGCGCCCTGGTATAAAGGGATCTATCTACGGCAAAGGATTTAATTATTTATTTACAGCAAAGGATCTTAGATCTATTTACAGCTAAGGATCTATCTACAGTAAAAGATCTATCTACTACAAAGGATCTATCTACAGCAAAGGATCTATCTACAACAAAGAATCTATGTACAGCTAAGAATCTATCTACAGCAAAGGATCTATCTACAGCAAAGGATCTATCTACAGGAAAGGATCTATCTACAGCAAAGGATCTATTTACAGTAAAGGAGCTATCTACAGAAAAAGATCTATCAACAATAAGGGATCTGTCTTCAGAAAAGGATTTATCTACAGCAAAGGATCTATCTTTAGCAAAGGATCTATCTACAGCAAAGTGATCTATCTACAGTAAGGGATCTATCTACAGCAAATGATCTATCTACAGCGAAGTGATCTATCTACAGTAAGGGATCTATCTACAGCAAAGAATCTATCTACACCAAAGGATCTTTCTACAGCGAAAGATCTGTCAACAGCAAAGGATCTATCTAAAGCAAAGGATCTATTTACGGCAAGGGATCTATCTACGTCAAAGGATCTATTTACAGTATGGGATCTATCTACAGCGAAGGTTTTATTTACAGTATGGGATCTATCAAAAGCAAAGGTTTTATTTACTGTATGGGATCTATCAACAGCAAAGGTTTTATCTACAGTAAAGGATCTTTCTACAGAAAAGGATATATTTGCAGAAAAGGATCTATCTACAGCGAAGGATCTATCTACAACAAAGGATCTATCTACAGCAAAGGATCTATTTACAGTAAAGGAGCTATCTACAGAAAAAGATCTATCTACAATAAGGGATCTGTCTTCAGAAAAGGATTTACCTACAGCAAAGGATCTATCTTTAGCAAAGGATCTATCTACAGCAAAGTGATCTATCTACAGTAAGGGATCTATCTACAGCAAATGATCTATCTACAGCGAAGTGATCTATCTACAGTAAGGGATCTATCTACAGCAAAGAATCTATCTACACCAAAGGATCTTTCTACAGCGAAAGATCTGTCAACAGCAAAGGATCTATCTAAAGCAAAGGATCTATCTACGGCAAGGGATCTATCTACGTCAAAGGATCTATTTACAGTATGGGATCTATCTACAGCGAAGGTTTTATTTACAGTATGGGATCTATCAAAAGCAAAGGTTTTATTTACTGTATGGGATCTATCAACAGCAAAGGTTTTATCTACAGTAAAGGATCTTTCTACAGAAAAGGATATATCTGCAGAAAAGGATCTATCTACAGCGAAGGATCTATCTACAACAAAGGATCGATCTACAGCAAATGATCTATCTACGGCAGGGGATCTATCTACGGCAAAGGATTTATTTATTTATTTACAGCAAAGGATTTATCTACAGTAAAGGATCTATCTACTACAAAGGATATATCAACAGCAAATGATCTATCTACAGCAAAGGATTTATCTACAGTAAAGGATCTATCTACTACAAAGGATCTATCAACAGCAAATGATCTATCTACAGCAAAGTGATCTATCTACAGTAAGGGATCTATCTACAGCGAAGGATCTATCTACAGCAAAGAATCTATCTACAACAAACGATTTATCTACAGCAAAGGATCTATCTACAGATAAGGATCCATCTACAGCAAAGGATCTATCTACAGTAAAGGATCTATCTACTGCAAAGGATATATCTACAGCAAAGGATCTATCTACAACAAAGGACCTGTCTACAGTAAAGGATCTATCTACATCATATTATCAATCCACAGCAAGGGATCTATCTACAGCAAATGATCTATTTACAGTAAAGGAGCTATCTATATCAAAAGATCTATCTACAATAAGGGATCTATCTGCAGCAAAGGATTTATCTGCAGCAAAGGATCTACCTTCAGCAAAGGATCTTTATA
Source organism: Caprella mutica (assembly GCA_947561585.1). Taxonomy (NCBI): domain Eukaryota; kingdom Metazoa; phylum Arthropoda; class Malacostraca; order Amphipoda; family Caprellidae; genus Caprella; species Caprella mutica. The sequence goes on along the minus strand of CANNZV010005092.1, from coordinate 35,154 downwards.
CAGCAGAGGATCTATGTATAGTAAAGGATCTATCTACTGCATAGGATACATCTACTGCAAAGAATCTATCTAGAGCAAAGAATCTATTTTCAGCAAAGAATCTATCTACAGAAAAGGATCTATCTACAACGAAGGATCTATTTATAGTAAAGGATCAATCTACAGCAAATGATCTATCATCAGGAAAGGATCTTTCTACAGCATAAGATCTATCTACAGCAAAGGATCTATCTACAATAAGTGATCTATCTACAGCAAAGGATCTATCTACTGCAAAAGATCTATCTACTGCAAATGATCAATCTACAGCAAAGGATATATCTACAGTAAAGGAATTCTATACAGCCAAAGGATACATTTACAGCAAAGGATCTATCTACAGCAAAGGATCTATTTACAGCAAAGGATCTATTTATTGCGGAGTATCTTTCTACAGCAAAGGAACTACTACAGCAAACGATATATCTACAGCAAAGGATCTATCTACAGCAAAGAATCTATTTACACCTAAGGATCTTTCTACAGCGAAAGATCTGTCATTAGCAAAGGATCTATCTACAGCAAAGGATCTATCTACGGCAAAGGATCTATCTACGTCAAAGGATCTATTTACAATATGGGATCTATCTACAGCGAAAGTTTTATTTACAGTGTGGGATCTATCAAAAGCAAAGGTTTTATTTACAGTATGGGATCTATCAACAGAAAAGGATATATCTGCAGAAAAGGATCTATCTACAGCGAAGGATCTATCTACAACAAAGGATCTATCTACAGCAAATGATCTATCTACGGCAGGGGATCTATCTACGGCAAAGGATTTATTTATTTATTTACAGCAAAGGATCTTAAATCTATCTACAACAAAGGATTTATCTACAGTAAAGGATCTATCTACTACAAAGGACCTATCTACAGCAATTGATCTATCTACAACAAAGAATTTATTTACAGCAATGAATCTATCTACAGCAAAGTGATCTATCTACAGTAAGGGATCTATCTACAGCAAATGATCTATCTACAGCAAAGTGATCTATCTACAGTAAGGGATCTATCTACAGCGAAGGATCTATTTACAGCAAAGGATCTATTTATAGCGGAGTATCTTTCTACAGCAAAGGAACTACTACAGCAAAAGATATATCTACAGCAAAGGATCTATCTACAGCAAAGAATCTATCTACTACAAAGGACCTATCTACAGTAAGGGATCTATTTACAGCGAAGGATCGATCTACAGCAAATGATCTATCTACAGCAAAGGATATTTCTACAGCATAGGATCTATCTACAGCAATGGATCTATCTACAGTAAGGGATCTTTTTGCAGCAAAGGATCAATCTACAGCAAAGGATCTATTTACAGCGAAGGATCGATCTACAGCAAAGGATCTATATACAGCAAAGGATCTATCTAAAGCAAAGAATCTATCTACTGCAAAGGATCTATCTACAGTAAAGGATCTGTTTACAGTCAAGGATTTATCTACTGCAAAGGATCTCTCTACAGCAAAGGATCAATCTACATTTAAAGATCAATCTTAAGCAAAGGATCTATCTACAGCAAAGGATCTATCTAAAACCAATGATCTATCTACAAAAAAGGATCTATTTACAACAGCAGAACTTTATATAGCAAAGGATCTATCTACAGCAAAGAATCTATCTACAGCAAAGAATCTATCTACAGCAAAGTGATCTATATTCAGTAAGGGATCTATCTACAGAAAAGAATCTGTCTACACCAAAAGATCTATCTACAGCGCAGGATCTGTCAACCGCAAAGGATCAATCTTTAGCAAAAGATCTATTTACAACAAAAGTTCTATCTACAGCAAAGGATCTATCTACAGCAGAGGATTTTTCTACAGCAAAGGATCTATCTACAGCAAAGGATCTATTTACAGTATGGGATCTATCTACAGCAACGGTTTTATCTACAATAAAAGATCTATCTACAGAAAAGGATCTATCTACAGAAAAGGATCTATCTACAGAAAAGGATCTATTTACAGCGAAAAATCTATCTACAGCAAAGGATCTATCTACATCAAAGGATCTATCTACGGCAAGGGATCTATCTACGGCAAAGGATTTAATTATTTATTTACAGCAAAGGATCTTAGATCTATCTACAGCTAAGGATCTATCTACAGTAAAAGATCTATCTACTACAAAGGATCTATCTACAGCAAAGGATCTATCTACAACAAAGAATCTAAGTACAGCTAAGAATCTATCTACAGCAAAGGATCTATCTACAGCAAAGGATCTATCTACAGGAAAGGATCTATCTACAGCAAAGGATCTATTTACAGTAAAGGAGCTATCTACAGAAAAAGATCTATCAACAATAAGGGATCTGTCTTCAGAAAAGGATTTATCTACAGCAAAGGATATATCTTTAGCAAAGGATCTATCTACAGCAAAGTGATCTATCTACAGTAAGGGATCTATCTACAGCAAATGATCTATCTACAGCGAAGTGATCTATCTACAGTAAGGGATCTATCTACAGCAAAGAATCTATCTACACCAAAGGATCTTTCTACAGCGAAAGATCTGTCAACAGCAAAGGATCTATCTAAAGCAAAGGATCTATCTACGGCAAGGGATCTATCTACGTCAAAGGATCTATTTACAGTATGGGATCTGTCTACAGCGAAGGTTTTATTTACAGTATGGGATCTATCAAAAGCAAAGGTTTTATTTACTGTATGGGATCTATCAACAGCAAAGGTTTTATCTACAGTAAAGGATCTTTCTACAGAAAAGGATATATCTGCAGAAAAGGATCTATCTACAGCGAAGGATCTATCTACAACAAAGGATCTATCTACAGCAAATGATCTATTTACGGCAGGGGATCTATCTACGGCAAAGGATTTATTTATTTATTTACAGCAAAGGATTTTAAATCTATCTACAGCAAAGGATTTATCTACAGTAAAGGATCTATCTACTACAAAGGATCTATCTACAGCAAATGATCTATCTACAGCAAAGTGATCTATCTACAGTAAGGGATCTATCTACAGCGAAGGATCTATCTACAGCAAAGAATCTATCTACAACAAACGATTTATCTACAGCAAAGGATCTATCTACAGATAAGGATCCATCTACAGCAAAGGATCTATCTATAGTAAAGGATCTATCTACTGCAAAGGATATATCTACAGCAAAGGATCTATCTACAACAAAGAACCTGTCTACAGTAAAGGATCTGTCTACATCATATTATCAATCCACAGCAAGGGATCTATCTACAGCAAATGATCTATTTACAGTAAAGGAGCTATCTATATCAAAAGATCTATCTACAATAAGGGATCTATCTGCAGCAAAGGATTTATCTGCAGCAAAGGATCTACCTTCAGCAAAGGATCTTTATACAGCAGAGGATCTATGTATAGTAAAGGATCTATCTACTGCATAGGATACATCTACTGCAAAGAATCTATCTAGAGCAAAGAATCTATTTTCAGCAAAGAATCTATCTACAGAAAAGGATCTATCTACAACGAAGGATCTATTTATAGTAAAGGATCAATCTACAGCAAATGATCTATCATCAGGAAAGGATCTTTCTACAGCATAAGATCTATCTACTGCAAATTATCAATCTACAGCAAAGGATATATCTACAGTAAAGGAATTCTATACAGCCAAAGGATCCATTTACAGCAAAGGATCTATCTACAGCAAAGGATCTATTTACAGCAAAGGATCTATTTATTGCGGAGTATCTTTCTACAGCAAAGGAACTACTACAGCAAACGATATATCTACAGCAGAGGATCTATCTACAGCAAAGAATCTATCTACTGCAAAAGACCTATCTACAGTAAGGGATCTATTTACAGCGAAGGATCGATCTACAGCAAATGATCTATCTACAGCAAAGGATATTTCTACAGCATAGGATCTATCTACAGCAATGGATCTATCTACAGTAAGGGATCTTTTTGCAGCAAAGGATCAATCTACAGCAAAGGATCTATTTACAGCGAAGGATCGATCTACAGCAAAGGATCTATATACAGCAAAGGATCTATCTACAGCTAAGAATCTATCTACTGCAAAGGATCTATCTACAGTAAAGGATCTGTTTACAGTCAAGGATTTATCTACTGCAAAGGATCTCTCTACAGCAAAGGATCAATCTACATTTAAGGATCTATCTTAAGCAAAGGATATATCTACAGCAAAGGATCTATCTAAAACCAATGATCTATCTACAGAAAAGGATCTATTTACAACAGCAGAACTTTATATAGCACAGGATCTATCTACAGCAAAGAATCTATCTACAGCAAAGTGATCTATATTCAGTAAGGGATCTATCTACAGAAAAGAATCTGTCTACACCAAAAGATCTATCTACAGAGCAGGATCTGTCAACCGCAAAGGATCAATCTTTAGCAAAAGATCTATTTACAACAAAAGTTCTATCTACAGCAAAGGATCTATCTACAGCAAGGGATTTATCAACAATAAGGGATCTATCTACAACAAAGGATATATCTTCAGTAATGGATCTATCTACAGCAAAGTGATCTATCTACAGTATGGTATCTATCTACAGCAAATGAACTATCTACAGCAAAGTAATCTATCTACAGTAAGGGATCTATCTACAGCAAAGAATCCATCTACACCAAAGAATCTTTCTACCACGAAATATCCGTCAACACCAAAGGATCTATCTACAGCAAAGGATCTATTTACAGCAGGAGATCTTTCTACAGCAGAGGATTTTTCTATAGCAAAGGATCTATCTACAGCAAAGGATCTATTTACAGTATGGGATCTATCTACAGCAACGGTTTTATCTACAATAAAAGATCTATCTACAGAAAAGGATCTATCTACAGAAAAGGATCTATCTACAGAAAAGGATCTATTTACAGCAAAAAATCTATCTACAGCAAAGGATCTATCTACAACAAAGGATCTATCTACTGCAAGGGATCTATCTACGGCAAAGGATTTATTTATTTATTTACAGCAAAGGACCTTAGATCTATCTAAAGCTAAGGATCTATCTACAGTAAAAGATCTATCTACTACAAAGGATCTATCTACAGCAAAGGATCTATCTACAACAAAGAATCTATGTACAGCTAAGAATCTATCTACAGCAAAGGATCTATCTACAGTAAGGGATCTATCTACTGCAAAGGATCTGTCTACAGCAAAGGATCTATATACAACAAAGAATCTATCTACAGCAAAGGATCTATTTACAGCAAAGGATCTATTTATTGCGGAGTATCTTTCTACAGCAAAGGAACTACTACAGCAAACGATATATCTACAGCAAAGGATCTATCTACAGCAAAGAATCTATTTACACCTAAGGATCTTTCTACAGCGAAAGATCTGTCATTAGCAAAGGATCTATCTACAGCAAAGGATCTATCTAAGGCAAAGGATCTATCTACGTCAAAGGATCTATTTACAATATGGGATCTATCTACAGCGAAGGTTTTATTTACAGTGTGGGATCTATCAAAAGCAAAGATTTTATTTACAGTATGGGATCTATCAACAGAAAAGGATATATCTGCAGAAAAGGATCTATCTACAGCGAAGGATCTATCTACAACAAAGGATCTATCTACAGCAAATGATCTATCTACGGCAGGGGATCTATCTACGGCAAAGGATTTATTTATTTATTTACAGCAAAGGATCTTAAATCTATCTACAACAAAGGATTTATCTACAGTAAAGGATCTATCTACTACAATGAATCTATCTACAGCAAAGTGATCTATCTACAGTAAGGGATCTATCTACAGCAAAAGATATATCTACAGCAAAGGATCTATCTACAGCAAAGAATCTATCTACTGCAAAGGACCTATCTACAGTAAGGGATCTATTTACAGCGAAGGATCGATCTACAGCAAATGATCTATCTACAGCAAAGGATATTTCTACAGCATAGGATCTATCTACAGCAATGGATCTATCTACAGTAAGGGATCTTTTTGCAGCAAAGGATCAATCTACAGCAAAGGATCTATTTACAGCGAAGGATCGATCTACAGCAAAGGATCTATATACAGCAAAGGATCTATCTACAGCAAAGAATCTATCTACTGCAAAGGATCTATCTACAGTAAAGGATCTGTTTACAGTCAAGGATTTATCTACTGCAAAGGATCTCTCTACAGCAAAGGATCAATCTACATTTAAAGATCAATCTTAAGCAAAGGATCTATCTACAGCAAAGGATCTATCTAAAACCAATGATCTATCTACAAAAAAGGATCTATTTACAACAGCAGAACTTTATATAGCAAAGGATCTATCTACAGCAAAGAATCTATCTACAGCAAAGTGATCTATATTCAGTAAGGGATCTATCTACAGAAAAGAATCTGTCTACACCAAAAGATCTATCTACAGCGCAGGATCTGTCAACCGCAAAGGATCAATCTTTAGCAAAAGATCTATTTACAACAAAAGTTCTATCTACAGCAAAGGATCTATCTACAGCAGAGGATTTTTCTACAGCAAAGGATCTATCTACAGCAAAGGATCTATTTACAGTATGGGATCTATCTACAGCAACGGTTTTATCTACAATAAAAGATCTATCTACAGAAAAGGATCTATCTACAGAAAAGGATCTATCTACAGAAAAGGATCTATTTACAGCGAAAAATCTATCTACAGCAAAGGATCTATCTACATCAAAGGATCTATCTACGGCAAGGGATCTATCTACGGCAAAGGATTTAATTATTTATTTACAGCAAAGGATCTTAGATATATCTACAGCTAAGGATCTATCTACAGTAAAAGATCTATCTACTACAAAGGATCTATCTACAGCAAAGGATCTATCTACAACAAAAAATCTATGTACAGCTAAGAATCTATCTACAGCAAAGGATCTATCTACAGCAAAGGATCTATCTACAGGAAAGGATCTATCTACAGCAAAGGATCTATTTACAGTAAAGGAGCTATCTACAGAAAAAGATCTATCAACAATAACGGATCTGTCTTCAGAAAAGGATTTATCTACAGCAAAGGATCTATCTTTAGCAAAGGATCTATCTACAGCAAAGTGATCTATCTACAGTAAGGGATCTATCTACAGCAAATGATCTATCTACAGCGAAGTGATCTATCTACAGTAAGGGATCTATCTACAGCAAAGAAGCTATCTACACCAAAGGATCTTTCTACAGCGAAAGATCTGTCAACAGCAAAGGATCTATCTAAAGCAAAGGATCTATCTACGGTAAGGGATCTATCTACGTCAAAGGATCTATTTACAGTATGGGATCTGTCTACAGCGAAGGTTTTATTTACAGTATGGGATCTATCAAAAGCAAAGGTTTTATTTACTGTATGGGATCTATCAACAGCAAAGGTTTTATCTACAGTAAGGGATCTTTCTACAGAAAAGGATATATCTGCAGAAAAGGATCTATCTACAGCGAAGGATCTATCTACAACAAAGGATCTATCTACAGCAAATGATCTATCTACGGCAGGGGATCTATCTACGGCAAAGGATTTATTTATTTATTTACAGCAAAGGATTTTAAATCTATCTACAGCAAAGGATTTATCTACAGTAAAGGATCTATCTACTACAAAGGATCTATCTACAGCAAATGATCTATCTACAGCAAAGTGATCTATCTACAGTAAGGGATAGATCTACTACAAAGGATCTATCTACAGCAAAGGATCTATCTACAACAAAGAATCTATGTACAGCTAAGAATCTATCTACAGCAAAGGATCTATCTACAGTAAGAGATCTATCTACTGCAAAGGATCTGTCTACAGCAAAGGATCTATATACAACAAAGAATCTATCTACAGCAAAGGATCTATTTACAGCAAAGGATCTATTTATTGCGGAGTATCTTTCTACAGCAAAGGAACTACTACAGCAAACGATATATCTACAGCAAAGGATCTATCTACAGCAAAGAATCTATTTACACCTAAGGATCTTTCTACAGCGAAAGATCTGTCATTAGCAAAGGATCTATCTACAGCAAAGGATCTATCTAAGGCAAAGGATCTATCTACGTCAAAGGATCTATTTACAATATGGGATCTATCTACAGCGAAGGTTTTATTTACAGTGTGGGATCTATCAAAAGCAAAGGTTTGATTTACAGTATGGGATCTATCAACAGAAAAGGATATATCTGCAGAAAAGGATCTATCTACAGCGAAGGATCTATCTACAACAAAGGATCTATCTACAGCAAATGATCTATCTACGGCAGGGGATCTATCTACGGCAAAGGATTTATTTATTTATTTACAGCAAAGGATCTTAAATCTATCTACAACAAAGGATTTATCTACAGTAAAGGATCTATCTACTACAAAGGATCTATCTACAGCAATTGATCTATCTACAACAAAGAATCTATTTACAGCAATGAATCTATCTACAGCAAAGTGATCTATCTACAGTAAGGGATCTATCTACAGCAAATGATCTATCTACAGCAAAGTGATCTATCTACAGTAAGGGATCTATCTACAGCGAAGGATCTATTTACAGCAAAGGATCTATTTATAGCGGAGTATCTTTCTACAGCAAAGGAACTACTACAGCAAAAGATATATCTACAGCAAAGGATCTATCTACAGCAAAGAATCTATCTACTGCAAAATACCTATCTACAGTAAGGGATCTATTTACAGCGAAGGATCGATCTACAGCAAATGATCTATCTACAGCAAAGGATATTTCTACAGCATAGGATCTATCTACAGCAATGGATCTATCTACAGTAAGGGATCTTTTTGCAGCAAAGGATCAATCTACAGCAAAGGATCTATTTACAGCGAAGGATCGATCTACAGCAAAGGATCTATATACAGCAAAGGATCTATCTACAGCAAAGAATCTATCTACTGCAAAGGATCTATCTACAGTAAAGGATCTGTTTACAGTCAAGGATTTATCTACTGCAAAGGATCTCTCTACAGCAAAGGATCAATCTACATTTAAAGATCAATCTTAAGCAAAGGATCTATCTACAGCAAAGGATCTATCTAAAACCAATGATCTATCTACAAAAAAGGATCTATTTACAACAGCAGAACTTTATATAGCAAAGGATGTATCTACAGCAAAGAATCTATCTACAGCAAAGTGATCTATATTCAGTAAGGGATCTATCTACAGAAAAGAATCTGTCTACACCAAAAGATCTATCTACAGCGCAGGATCTGTCAACCGCAAAGGATCAATCTTTAGCAAAAGATCTATTTACAACAAAAGTTCTATCTACAGCAAAGGATCTATCTACAGCAGAGGATTTTTCTACAGCAAAGGATCTATCTACAGCAAAGGATCTATTTACAGTATGGGATCTATCTACAGCAACGGTTTTATCTACAATAAAAGATCTATCTGCAGAAAAGGATCTATCTACAGAAAAGGATCTATCTACAGAAAAGGATCTATTTACAGCGAAAAATCTATCTACAGCAAAGGATCTATCTACATCAAAGGATCTATCTACGGCAAGGGATCTATCTACGGCAAAGGATTTAATTATTTATTTACAGCAAAGGATCTTAGATCTATCTACAGCTAAGGATCTATCTACAGTAAAAGATCTATCTACTACAAAGGATCTATCTACAGCAAAGGATCTATCTACAACAAAAAATCTATGTACAGCTAAGAATCTATCTACAGCAAAGGATCTATCTACAGCAAAGGATCTATCTACAGGAAAGGATCTATCTACAGCAAAGGATCTATTTACAGTAAAGGAGCTATCTACAGAAAAAGATCTATCAACAATAAGGGATCTGTCTTCAGAAAAGGATTTATCTACAGCAAAGGATCTATCTTTAGTAAAGGATCTATCTACAGCAAAGTGATCTATCTACAGTAAGGGATCTATCTACAGCAAATGATCTATCTACAGCGAAGTGATCTATCTACAGAAAGGGATCTATCTACAGCAAAGAAGCTATCTACACCAAAGGATCTTTCTACAGCGAAAGATCTGTCAACAGCAAAGGATCTATCTAAAGCAAAGGATCTATCTACGGCAAGGGATCTATCTACGTCAAAGGATCTATTTACAGTATGGGATCTGTCTACAGCGAAGGTTTTATTTACAGTATGGGATTTATCAAAAGCAAAGGTTTTATTTACTGTATGGGATCTATCAACAGCAAAGGTTTTATCTACAGTAAGGGATCTTTCTACAGAAAAGGATATATCTGCAGAAAAGGATCTATCTACAGCGAAGGATCTATCTACAACAAAGGATCTATCTACAGCAAATGATCTATCTACGGCAGGGGATCTATCTACGGCAAAGGATTTATTTATTTATTTACAGCAAAGGATTTTAAATCTATCTACAGCAAAGGATTTATCTACAGTAAAGGATCTATCTACTACAAAGGATCTATCTACAGCAAATGATCTATCTACAGCAAAGTGATCTATCTACAGTAAGGGATCTATCTACAGCGAAGGATCTATCTACAGCAAAGAATCTATCTACAACAAACGATTTATCTACAGCAAAGGATCTATCTACAGATAAGGATTCATCTACAGCAAAGGATCTATCTATAGTAAAGGATCTATCTACTGCAAAGGATATATCTACAGCAAAGGATCTATCTACAACAAAGAACCTGTCTACAGTAAAGGATCTGTCTACATCATATTATCAATCCACAGCAAGGGATCTATCTACAGCAAATGATCTATTTACAGTAAAGGAGCTATCTATATCAAAAGATCTATCTACAATAAGGGATCTATCTGCAGCAAAGGATTTATCTGCAGCAAAGGATCTACCTTCAGCAAAGGATCTTTATACAGCAGAGGATCTATGTATAGTAAAGGATCTATCTACTGCATAGGATACATCTACTGCAAAGAATCTATCTAGAGCAAAGAATCTATTTTCAGCAAAGAATCTATCTACAGAAAAGGATCTATCTACAACGAAGGATCTATTTATAGTAAAGGATCAATCTACAGCAAATGATCTATCATCAGGAAAGGATCTTTCTACAGCATAAGATCTATCTACTGCAAATGATCAATCTACAGCAAAGGATATATCTACAGTAAAGGAATTCTATACAGCCAAAGGATCCATTTACAGCAAAGGATCTATCTACAGCAAAGGATCTATTTACAGCAAAGGATCTATTTATTGCGGAGTATCTTTCTACAGCAAAGGAACTACTACAGCAAACGATATATCTACAGCAAAGGATCTATCTACAGCAAAGAATCTATCTACTGCAAAGGACCTATCTACAGTAAGGGATCTATTTACAGCGAAGGATCGATCTACAGCAAATGATCTATCTACAGCAAAGGATATTTCTACAGCATAGGATCTATCTACAGCAATGGATCTATCTACAGTAAGGGATCTTTTTGCAGCAAAGGATCAATCTACAGCAAAGGATCTATTTACAGCGAAGGATCGATCTACAGCAAAGGATCTATATACAGCAAAGGATCTATCTACAGCTAAGAATCTATCTACTGCAAAGGATCTATCTACAGTAAAGGATCTGTTTACAGTCAAGGATTTATCTACTGCAAAGGATCTCTCTACAGCAAAGGATCAATCTACATTTGAGGATCTATCTTAAGCAAAGGATATATCTACAGCAAAGGATCTATCTAAAACCAATGATCTATCTACAAAAAAGGATCTATTTACAACAGCAGAACTTTATATAGCACAGGATCTATCTACAGCAAAGAATCTATCTACAGCAAAGTGATCTATATTCAGTAAGGGATCTATCTACAGAAAAGAATCTGTCTACACCAAAAGATCTATCTACAGAGCAGGATCTGTCAACCGCAAAGGATCAATCTTTAGCAAAAGATCTATTTACAACAAAAGTTCTATCTACAGCAAAGGATCTATCTACAGCAAGGGATTTATCAACAATAAGGGATCTATCTACAACAAAGGATATATCTTCAGTAAAGGATCTATCTACAGCAAAGTGATCTATCTACAGTATGGGATCTATCTACAGCAAATGAACTATCTACAGCAAAGAAATCTATCTACAGTAAGGGATCTATCTACAGCAAAGAATCCATCTACACCAAAGAATCTTTCTACCACGAAATATCCGTCAACACCAAAGGATCTATCTACAGCAAAGGATCTATTTACAGCAGGAGATCTTTCTACAGCAGAGGATTTTTCTATAGCAAAGGATCTATCTACAGCAAAGGATCTAATTACAGTATGGGATCTATCTACAGCAACGGTTTTATCTACAATAAAAGATCTATCTACAGAAAAGGATCTATCTACAGAAAAGGATCTATCTACAGAAAAGGATCTATTTACAGCGAAAAATCTATCTACAGCAAAGGATCTATCTACAACAAAGGATCTATCTACTGCAAGGGATCTATCTACGGCAAAGGATTTATTTATTTATTTACAGCAAAGGACCTTAGATCTATCTAAAGCTAAGGATCTATCTACAGTAAAAGATCTATCTACTACAAAGGATCTATCTACAGCAAAGGATCTATCTACAACAAAGAATCTATGTACAGCTAAGAATCTATCTACAGCAAATAGATCTAGACAATAAAGGATCTATCTTCAGCAAAGGATCTTTATACAGCATAGGATCTATGTACAGTAATGGATCTATCTTCTGCATAGGATACATCTACTGCAAAGAATCTATCTACAGCAAAGAATCTATCTTCAGCAAAGAATTTATCTACAGCAAAGGATCTATCTACAGCCAAGGATCAATCTACAGTAAAGGATCTATCTTAAGCGAAGGATCTATCTACATCTAAATATCTCTCTAATGCCAATAATCTATCTACAACAAAGGATCCATTTACAACAGCAGAACTTTATACCCTAATGGATCTCTCTACAGCAAATGATCTATCTACAGCAAAGTGATCTATCTTCAGTAAGAGATCTATCAACAGCAACGAATCTGTCTACACCAAAGGATTTTTTACAGCGCAGGATCTATCAACAGCAGAGGATCAATCTATAGAAAAAGATATATATACTACAAAAGTTCTATCTACAGCAAAAAATCTATCTACAGCAAAGGATTCATCTACAGGAAAAAATCTATCTACAGCAAAGGATCTATTTACAGTAAAGGAGCTATCTACAGCAAAACATCTATCAACAATAAGGGATCTATCTACAGCAAATGATCTATCTACAGCAAAGTGTTCTATCTACAGTAAGGGATCTATGTACAGCAAAGAATCTATCTACACCAAAGGATCTTTCTACAGCTAAAGACCTGTCAACAGCAAAGGATCTATCTACAGCAAAGGATTAATTTACAGCAGAAGATCTTTCTACAGCAGAGGATCTTTCTACAGCAAAGAATCTATTTACAGTATGGGATCTATCAACAGCAAAAGTTTTATCTACAGTAAAGGATCTATCTACAGAAAAGGATCTATCTACAGAAAAGGATCTATCTACAGCGAAGGATCTATCTACAACAAAAGATCTATCTACAGAAAATGATCTATCTACGGCAAGCGATCTATCTACGGCACAGGATTTATTTATTTATTTACAGCGAAGGATCTTAGATCTATCTACTGCAAAGGATTTATCTACGGTAAAGGATCTATCTTCAGCAAAAGATCTTTATGAAACATAGGATCTATGTACAGTAATGTATCTATCTTCTGCAAAGGATACATCTACTGCAAAGAATCTATCTACAGCAAAGAATCAATCTTCAGCAAAGAATCTATCTACAGCAAAGGATCTATCTACAGCAAAGGATCTATCTACAGCAAAGGATCTATCTACAGCAGGGGATTTATCAACAATAAGGGATCTATCTGCAACAAAGGATCTATCTACAACAAAGGATCTATCTTCAGCAAAGAATCTATCTACAGCAAAGAAACTATCTTCAGCAAAGAATCTATCTACAGCAAAGGATCTATCTACAGCAAAGGATCTATCTACAGCAAAGGATCTATCTACCGTCAAGGATTTATCTACTGCAAAGGATCTCTCTACAGCATAGGATCAATCTAAAGTTAAGGATCTCTCTTAAGCAAAGGATCTATCTACAGCAAAGGATCTATCTAAAGCCAATGATCTATCTACAACAAAAAATCTATTTACAACAGCAGAACTTTATACAGCAAAGGATCTATCTACAGAGAAGGATCTATCTACAGAAAAGTGATCTGTCTTCAGTAAGGGATCTATCTACAGCAAAGAATCTGTCTTCACCAAAGGATCTTTCTACAACGCAGGATCTGTCAACAGCAAAGGATCAATCTATAGCAAAAGATCTATTTACAACAAAAGTCCAATCTACAGCAAAAAATCTATCTACAGCAAAGGATCTATCTACAGGAAAAGATCTGTCTACAGCAAAGGATCTATATACAATAAAGGAGCTATCTACGGCAAAAGATCTATCAACAATAAGGGATCTATCTGCAGCAAAGAATCTATCTACAGCAAAGTATCTATCTTCAGCAAAGGATCAATCTATACAGCAAAGTGTTCTATCTAAAGTAAGGGATCTATCTAAAGCCAATGATCTATCTACAAAAAAGGATCTATTTACAACAGCAGAACTTTATACAGCAAAGGATCTATCTACAGCGAAGGATCTATCTACAGCAAAGTGATCTATCTTCAGTAAGGGATCTATCTACAGCAAATTATCTGTCTACACCAAAGGATCTTTCTACTGCGCAGGATATGTCAACAGCAAAGGTTCAATCTATTGCAGAATATCAATTTACAACAAAAGTTCTATCTACAGCAAAGGATCTATCAACAGCAAAGGATCTATCTACAGGAAAGGATCTATCTACAGCAAAGGATCAATTTACAGAAAGGAGCTATCTACAGCAAAAGATCTATCAACAATAAGGGATCTGTCTTCAGAAAAAGATCTATCTACAGCAAAGGATCTATCTTTAGCAAATGATCTATCTACAGCAAAGTGATCTATCTACAGTAAGGGATCTATCTACAGCAAATGATCTATCTACAGCGAAGTGATCTATCTACAGTAAGGGATCTATCTACAGCAAAGAATCTATCTACACCAAAGGATCTTTCTACCACGAAATATCTGTCAACACTAAAGGATCTATCTACAGCAAAGGATATATTTACAGCAGGAGATCTTTCTACAGCAGAGGATTTTTCTACAGCAAAGGATCTATCTACAGCAAGGGATTTATCAACAATGAGGGATCTATCTGCAGCAAAGGATCTATCTACAACAAAGGATCTATCTTCAGCAAAGGATCTATCTACAGCAAAGTGATCTATCTACAGTAAGGGATCTATCTACAGCAAATGAACTATCTACAGCAAAGAAATCTATCTACAGTAAGGGATCTATCTACAGCAAAGAATCTATCTACACCAAAGGATCTTTCTACCACGAAATATCTGTCAACACTAAAGGATCTATCTACAGCAAAGGATATATTTACAGCAGGAGATCTTTCTACAGCAGAGGATTTTTCTACAGCAAAGGATCTATCTACAGCAAAGGATCTATTTACAGTATGGGATCTATCTACAGCAACGGTTTTATCTACAATAAAAGATCTATCTACAGAAAAGGATCTATTTACAGCGAAAAATCTATCTACAGCAAAGGATCTATCTACAACAAAGGATCTATCTACGGCAAGGGATCTATCTACGGCAAAGGATTTATTTATTTATTTACAGCAAAGGATCTTAGATCTATCTACAGCAAAGGATCTTAGATCTATCTACAGCTAAGGATCTATCTACAGTGAAAGATCTATCTACTACAAAGGATCTATCTACAGCAAAGGATCTATCTACAACAAAGAATCTATGTACAGCTAAGAATCTATCTACAGCAAAGTGATCTATTATCAGTAAGGGATCTTTCTACAGAAAAGAATCTGTCTATACCAAAAGATCTATCTACAGCGCAGGATCTGTCAACAGCAAAGGATCAATCTTTAGCAAAAGATCTATTAACAACAAAAGTTCTATCTACAGCAAAGGATCTATCTAAAGCAAAGGATCTATCAACAATAAGGGATCTATCTGCAGCAAAGGATCTATCTACAACAAAGGATCAATCTTCAGCAAAAGATCTATCTACAGCAAAGTGATCTATCTACAGTAAGGGATCTATCTACAGCAAATGATCTATCTACAGCAAAGGGATCTATCTACAGTAAGGGATCTATTTACAGCAAAAAATTTATTTATAGTATGGGATCTTTCTACAGCAACGGTTTTATCTACAATAAATGATATATCTACAGAAAAGGATCTATCTACAGAAAAGGATCTATCTACAGCGAAAAATCGATTTACAGCAAAGGATCTATCTACAACAAAGGATCTATCTACGGCAAGGGATCAATCTACGGCAAAGGATTTATTTATTTATTTACAGCAAAGGATATTAGATCTATCTACAGCTAATGATCTATCTACAGTAAAAGATCTATCTACTACAAAGGAACTATCTACAGCAAAGGATCTATCTACAACAAAGAATCTGTGTACAGCTAAGAATTTATCTACAGCAAAGGATCTATCTACAGTAAAGGATCTATCTACAGCAAAGTGTTCTATCTACAGTAGGGGATCTATCTACAGCGAAAGATCTGTCAACAGCAAAGGATCTATCCACAGCAAAGGATCAATTTACAGCAGAAGATCTTTCTACAGCAGAATATCTTTCTACAGCAAAGGATCTATCTACAGCAAAGGATCAATTTACAGTATGGGATCTATCTACAGCAACGGTTTTATCTACAATAAAAGATCTATCTACAGCAAAGGATCTATCTACAGTAAAAGATCTATCTACTGAAAAGGATCTATCTACAGCAAAGGATCTATCTACAGCAAAGGATCTATCTAAAACCAATGATCTATCTACAAAAAAGGATCTATTTACAACAGCAGAACTTTATACAGCAAAAGATCTATCTACAGCAAAAAATCTATCTACAGCAAAGTGATCTATTTTCAGTAAGGGATCTATCTACAGAAAAGAATCTGTCTATACCAAAAGATCTATCTACAGCGCAGGATCTGTCAACAGAAAAGGATCAATCTTTAGCAAAAGATCTATCTACAGCAAATGATCTATCTACAGCAAAGGGATCTATCTACAGTAAGGGATCTATCTACAGCAAAAAATCTATTTATAGTATGGGATCTTTCTACAGCAACGGTTTTATCTACAATAAAAGATCTATCTACAGAAAAGGATCTATCTACAGAAAAGGATCTATCTACAGCGAAAAATCTATCTACAGCAAAGGATCTATCTACAACAAAGGATCTATCTACGGCAAGGGATCTATCTACAGCAAAGGATCTATCCATAGTAAAGGATCTATCTACAGCAAAGGATCTATTTACAGTAAAGGAGCTATCTACCGCAAAAGATCTATGAACAATGAGGGATCTATCTGCAGCAAAGGATCTATCTACAGCAAAGAAGCTATCTACAGCAAAAGATCTATCAACAATGAGGGATCTATCTGCAGCAAAGGATCTATCTACAGCATAGGATCTATCTTCAGCAAAAGATCTTTATACAACATAGGATCTATGTACAGTAATGGATCTATCTTCTGCAAAGGATACATCTACTGCAAATAATCTATCTACAGCAAAGAATCTATCTTCAGCAAAGAATCTATCAACAGAAAAGGATCTATCTACAGCAAAGGATCTATCTACAGCAAAGGATCTATCTACAGCAAAGGATCTATCTACAGTCAAGGATTTATCTACTGCAAAGGATCTCTCTACAGCAAAGGATCAATCTACAGTTAAGGATCTATCTTAAGCAAAGGATCTATCTACAGCAAAAGATCTTTCTACAGCGCAGGATCTGTCAACAGCAAAGGATCAATCTATAGCAAAAGATCTATTTACAACAAAAGTTCTATCTACAGCAAAGGATCTATCTACAGCAAGGGATCTATCAACAATAATGGATCTATCTGCAGCAAAGGATCTATCTACAACAAAAGATCTATCTTCAGCAAAGATTCTATCTACAGCAAAATAATCTATCTACAGTTAGGAATCTATCTACAGCAAATGATCTATCTAAAGCAAAGTGATCTATCTACAGTAAGGGATCTATCTACAGAAAAGAATCTATCTACAACAAGGGATCTTTCTACCACGAAAGATCTGTCAACAGCAAAGGATCTATCTACAGCAAAGGATCTATTTACAGCAGGAGATCTTTCTACATCAGAGGATTTTTCTACAGCAAAGGATCTATCTACAGCTAAGGATCTATTTACAGTATGGGATCTATCTACAGCAACGGTTTTATCTACAATAAAAGATCTATCTACAAAAAAAGATCTATTAACAGAAAAGGATCTATCTACAGCAAAGGATCTATCTACGGCAAGGGATCTATGTACGGCAAAGGATTTATTTATTTATTTACAGCAAAGGATCTTAGTTCTATCTACAGATAAGGATCTATTTACAGTGAAAGATCTTTCTACTACGAAGGATCTATCTACAGCAAAGGATCTATCTACAACGAAGAATCTATGTACAGCTAAAAATCTATCTACATCAAAGGATGTATCTAAAGTAAAGGATCTATCTACTGCAAAGGATCTGTCCACAGCAAAGGATCTATATACAACAAAGAATCTATCTATATCAAAGAATCTATGTTCAGTAAATAATCTATCTACAGCAAATGATCTATCTACAGCAAAGGATCAATCTACAGCAAATGATCTATCTAAAGTAACGGGACTATATACAGCAATGGATCTATCTACAGTTAAGGATCTATCAACAGCAAAGGATCATTCTATAACAGAAGATCTATTTACAAACAAAAGTTCTATCTACAGCAAAGGATCTATCTACAGCAGAGGATCTATCTACAGCAAAGGATCTATCTACAGGAAAGGATCTATCTACAGCAAAGGATCTATTTACAAACAAAGGATCTATCTACAACAAACGATTTATCTACAGCAAAGGATCTATCTGCAACAAAGGATCTATCTACAGCAAAGGAGCTATCTACAGCAAAAGATCTATCAACAATGAGGGATCTATCTGCAGCAAAGGATCTATCTACAGCAAAGGATCTATCTTCAGCAAAGGATCTTTATACAGCATAGGATCTATGTACAGTAATGGATCTATCTTCTGCATAGGATACATCTACTGCAAAGAATCTATCTACAGCAAAGAATCTATCTTCAGCAAAGAATTTATCTACAGCAAAGGATCTATCTACAGCCAAGGATCAATCTACAGTAAAGGATCTATCTTAAGCGAAGGATCTATCTACATCTAAATATCTCTCTAATGCCAATAATCTATCTACAACAAAGGATCCATTTACAACAGCAGAACTTTATACCCTAATGGATCTCTCTACAGCAAATGATCTATCTACAGCAAAGTGATCTATCTTCAGTAAGAGATCTATCAACAGCAACGAATCTGTCTACACCAAAGGATTTTTTACAGCGCAGGATCTATCAACAGCAGAGGATCAATCTATAGAAAAAGATATATATACTACAAAAGTTCTATCTACAGCAAAAAATCTATCTACAGCAAAGGATTCATCTACAGGAAAAAATCTATCTACAGCAAAGGATCTATTTACAGTAAAGGAGCTATCTACAGCAAAACATCTATCAACAATAAGGGATCTATCTACAGCAAATGATCTATCTACAGCAAAGTGTTCTATCTACAGTAAGGGATCTATGTACAGCAAAGAATCTATCTACACCAAAGGATCTTTCTACAGCTAAAGACCTGTCAACAGCAAAGGATCTATCTACAGCAAAGGATTAATTTACAGCAGAAGATCTTTCTACAGCAGAGGATCTTTCTACAGCAAAGAATCTATTTACAGTATGGGATCTATCAACAGCAAAAGTTTTATCTACAGTAAAGGATCTATCTACAGAAAAGGATCTATCTACAGAAAAGGATCTATCTACAGCGAAGGATCTATCTACAACAAAAGATCTATCTACAGAAAATGATCTATCTACGGCAAGCGATCTATCTACGGCACAGGATTTATTTATTTATTTACAGCGAAGGATCTTAGATCTATCTACTGCAAAGGATTTATCTACGGTAAAGGATCTATTTACCTACAAAAGATCTATCTACAGCAAATGATCTATCTACAACAAAGAATCTAAGTACAGCAAAGAATCAATCTACAGTAAAGAATCTATCTACAGCATAGGATCTATCTACAGCAAAGGATCTATCTACAGCAAAGGATCTATTTACAGCAAAGGATCTCTGTACAGTAAAGGATCTATATACAGCAAAGTATCTATCTACAGCAAACGATTTATCTTCAGCAAAGGATCTATCTACAGTAAAGGATCTATCTACTGAAAAGGATCTATCTACAGCAAAGGATCTATCTACATCAAAGGACCTATCTACAGTAAAGGATCTATCTACATCATATGATCAATCCACGGCAAGGGATCTATCTACAGCAAAGGATCTATTTACAGTAAAGGAGCTATTTACAGCAAAAGATCTATCAACAATGAGGGATCTATCTGCAGCAAAGGATCTATCTTCAGNGGACCTATCTACAGTAAAGGATCTATCTACATCGTATGATCAATCCACAGCAAGGGATCTATCTACAGCAAAGGATCTATTTTCAGTAAAGGAGCTATCTACAGCAAAAGATCTATCAACAATGAGGGATCTATCTGCAGCAAAGGATCTATCTTCAGCAAATGATCTTTATACAGCATAGGATCTATGTACAGTATGGATCTATCTACTGCATAGGATACATCTACTGCAAAGAATCTATCTACAGCAAAGAATCTATCTTCAGCAAAGAATCTATCTACAGCAAAGGATCTATCTACATCAAAGGATCTATCTACAGCAAAGGATCTATCTACAGCAAAGGATCTATCTACAGTCAAGGATTTATCTACTGAAAAGGATTTCTCTACAGCATAGGATCAATCTGAAGTTAAGGATCTATCTTAAGCAAAGGATCTATCTACAGCAAATGATCTATCTAAAGCCAATGATCTATCTACAACAAAAAATCCATTTACAACAGCAGAACTTTATACAGCAAAGGATCTATCTACAGCAAAGGATCTATCTACAGCAAAGTGATCTATCTTCAGTAAGGGATCTATCTACAGCAAAGAATCTGTCTTCATCAAAGGATCTTTCTACAACGCAGGATCTGTCAACAGCAAAAGATCAATCTATAGCAAAAGATCTATTTACGAAAAAGTTCAATCTACAGCAAAAAATCTATCTACAGCAAAGGATCTATCTACAGGAAAGGATCTGTCTACAGCAAAGGATCTATTTACAGTAAAGGAGCTATCTACAGCAAAAGATCTTTCAACAATAAGGGATCTATCTGCAGCAAAGAATCTATCTACAGCAAAGAATCTATCTTCAGCAAAGGATCTATCTACAGCAAAGTGATCTATCTACAGTAGATGATCGATCTACAGCAAATGATCTATCTACAGCAAAGTGTTCTATCTACAGTAAGGGATCTATCTACAGCAAAAAATCTATCTACACCAAAGGATCTTTCTACAGCGAAAGATCTGTCAACAGCAAAGGATCAATCCACAGCAAAGGATCAATTTACAGTATGGGATCTATCTACAGCAACGGTTTTATCTACAGTAAAAGATCTATCTACAGAAAAGGATCTATCTACAGAAAAGGATCTATCTACAGTAAAGGATCTATCTACAGCAAATTATCTATCTACAACAAACGATTTATCTACATTAAAGGATCTATCTACATATAAGGATCCATCTACAGCAAAGGATCTATCTACGGTAAAGGATCTATCTACAGCAAAGGACCTATCTACAGTAATAGATCTATCTACATCATATGATCAATCCACAGCAAGGGATCTATCTGCAGCAAAGGATCTATTTACAGCAAAGGATCTATCTTCAGCAAAGGAACTTTATACAGCATAGGATCTATGTACAGTAAAGTATCTATCTACTGCATATGATACATCTACTGCAAAGAATCTATCAAGAGAAAAGAATCTATCTTCAGCAAAGAATCTATCTACAGAAACGGATCAATCTACAACGAGGGATCTATATACAGCTAAGGATCAATCTACAGCAAATGATCTATCTTCAGCAAAGGTTCTTTCTACAGCATATGATCTATCTACAGCAAAAGGATCTATCTACAATAGGTGATCTATCTACATCAAAGGATCTATCTACAGCAAAAGATCTATCTACAGCAAATGGTCAATCTACAGCAAAGGATATATCTACAGTGAAGGAACTCTATACAGCCAAAGGATCCATTTACAGCAAGGATCTCTCTACAGCAAAGGATCTATCTACAGCAAAGGATCAATTTATTGCGGAGAATATTTCTACAGCAAAGGAACTACTTCAGCAAAAGATCTATCTACAGCAAAGGATCTATCTACAGCAAAGGATTTATCTACAGCGAAGGACCTATCTACAGTAAGGGATCTATCTACAGCAAATGATCTATCTACAGCAAAGTGTTCTATCTACAGTAAGGGATCTATGTACAGCAAAGAATCTATCTACACCAAAGGATCTTTCTACAGCTAAAGACCTGTCAACAGCAAAGGATCTATCTACAGCAAAGGATTTATTTACAGCAGAAGATCTTTCTACAGCAGAGGATCTTTCTACAGCAAAAAATCTATTTACAGTATGGGATCTATCAACAGCAAAAGTTTTATCTACAGTAAAGGATCTATCTACAGAAAAGGATCTATCTACAGAAAAGGATCTATCTACAGCGAAGGATCTATCTACAACAAAGGATCTATCTACAGAAAATGATCTATCTACGGCAAGGGATTTATCTACGGCACAGGATTTATTTATTTATTTTACAGCGAAGGATCTTAGATCTATCTACTGCAAAGGATTTATCTACGGTAAAGGATCTATCTTCAGCAAAGGATCTATCTACAGCAAAGTGATCTATCTACAGTAGATGATCGATCTACAGCAAATGATCTATCTACAGCAAAGTGTTCTATCTACAGTAAGGGATCTATCTACAGCAAAAAATCTATCTACAACAAAGGATCTTTCTACAGCGAAAGATCTGTCAACAGCAAAGGATCTATCCACAGCAAAGGATCTATTTACAGCAGAAGATCTTTCTACAGCAGAATATCTTTCTACAGCAAAGGATCTATCTACAGCAAAGGATCAATTTACAGTATGGTATCTATCTACAGCAACGGTTTTATCTACAATAAAAGATCTATCTACAGTAAAGGATCTATCTACAGCAAAGGACCTATCTACAGTAATGGATCTATCTACATCATATGATCAATCCACACCAAGGGATCTATCTGCAGCAAAGGATCTATTTACAGCAAAGGATCTATCTTCAGCAAAGGAACTTTATACAGCATAGGATCTATGTACAGTAAAGTATCTATCTACTGCATATGATACATCTACTGCAAAGAATCTATCAAGAGAAAAGAATCTATCTTCAGCAAAGAATCTATCTACAGAAACGGATCAATCTACAACGAAGGATCTATATACAGCTAAGGATCAATCTACAGCAAATGATCTATCTTCAGCAAAGGTTCTATCTACAGCATAAGATCTATCTACAGCAAAGGATCTATCTACAATAGGTGATCTATCTACATCAAAGGATCTATCTACAGCAAAAGATCTATCTACAGCAAATGGTCAATCTACAACAAAGGATATATCTACAGTAAAGGAACTCTATACAGCCAAAGGATCCATTTACAGCCAAGGATCTATCTACAGCAAAGGATCTATCTACAGCAAATGATCAATTTATTGCGGAGAATATTTCTACAGCAAAGGAACTACTACAGCAAAAGATCTATCTACAGCAAAGGATCTATCTACAGCAAAGGATTTATCTACAGTGATGGACCTATCTACAGTAAGGGATCTATTTAAAGCGAAGGATCTATCTACAACAAAGGATCTATCTTCAGCAAAGGTTTTATCTACAGTAAAGGATCTATCTACAGAAAAGGATCTATCTACAGAAAAGGATCTATCTACAGCGACGGATCTATCTACAACAAAGGATCTATCTACAGCAAATGATCTATCTACGGCAAAGGATCTATCTACGGCACAGGATTTATTTATTTATTTACAGCGAAGGATCTTAGATCTATCTACTGCAAAGGATTTATCTACGGTAAAGGATCTATCTACTACAATGGATCTATCTACAGCAAATGATTTATCTACAACAAAGAATCTAAGTACAGCAAAGAATCTATCTACTGTAAAGAATCTATCTACAGCATAGGATCTATCTACAGCAAAGGATCTATCAACAGCAAAGGATATATCTACAGCAAAGGATCTATCTACAGTAAAGGATCTATATACAGCAAAGTATCCATCTACACCAAACGATTTATCTACAGCAAAGGATCTATCTACAGAAAAGGATCTATCTACAGCGAAAAATTTATCAACAGCAAAGGATCTATCTACAACAAAGGATCTATCTACGGCAAGGGATTTATCTACGGCAAGGGATCTATCTACGGCAAAGGATTTATTTATTTATTTACAGCAAAGGATCTTAGATCTATCTACAGCTAAGGATCTATCTACAGTAAAAGATCTATCTACTACAAAGGAACTATCTACAGCAAAGGATCTATCTACAACAAAGAATCTGTGTACAGCTAAGAATTTATCTACAGCAAAGGATCTATCTACAGTAAAGGATCTATCTACAGCAAAGTGTTCTATCTACAGTAGGGGATCTATCTACAGCGAAAGATCTGTCAACAGCAAAGGATCTATCCACAGCAAAGGATCAATTTACAGCAGAAGATCTTTCTACAGCAGAATATCTTTCTACAGCAAAGGATCTATCTACAGCAAAGGATCAATTTACAGTATGGGATCTATCTACAGCAACGGTTTTATCTACAATAAAAGATCTATCTACAGCAAAGGATCTATCTACAGTAAAAGATCTATCTACTGAAAAGGATCTATCTACAGCAAAGGATCTATCTACAGCAAAGGATCTATCTAAAACCAATGATCTATCTACAAAAAAGGATCTATTTACAACAGCAGAACTTTATACAGCAAAAGATCTATCTACAGCAAAAAATCTATCTACAGCAAAGTGATCTATTTTCAGTAAGGGATCTATCTACAGAAAAGAATCTGTCTATACCAAAAGATCTATCTACAGCGCAGGATCTGTCAACAGAAAAGGATCAATCTTTAGCAAAAGATCTATCTACAGCAAATGATCTATCTACAGCAAAGGGATCTATCTACAGTAAGGGATCTATCTACAGCAAAAAATCTATTTATAGTATGGGATCTTTCTACAGCAACGGTTTTATCTACAATAAAAGATCTATCTACAGAAAAGGATCTATCTACAGAAAAGGATCTATCTACAGCGAAAAATCTATCTACAGCAAAGGATCTATCTACAACAAAGGATCTATCTACGGCAAGGGATCTATCTACAGCAAAGGATCTATCCATAGTAAAGGATCTATCTACAGCAAAGGATCTATTTACAGTAAAGGAGCTATCTACCGCAAAAGATCTATGAACAATGAGGGATCTATCTGCAGCAAAGGATCTATCTACAGCCAAGAAGCTATCTACAGCAAAAGATCTATCAACAATGAGGGATCTATCTGCAGCAAAGGATCTATCTACAGCAAAGGATCTATCTTCAGCAAAAGATCTTTATACAACATAGGATCTATGTACAGTAATGGATCTATCTTCTGCAAAGGATACATCTACTGCAAATAATCTATCTACAGCAAAGAATCTATCTTCAGCAAAGAATCTATCAACAGAAAAGGATCTATCTACAGCAAAGGATCTATCTACAGCAAAGGATCTATCTACAGCAAAGGATCTATCTACAGTCAAGGATTTATCTACTGCAAAGGATCTCTCTACAGCAAAGGATCAATCTACAGTTAAGGATCTATCTTAAGCAAAGGATCTATCTACAGCAAAAGATCTTTCTACAGCGCAGGATCTGTCAACAGCAAAGGATCAATCTATAGCAAAAGATCTATTTACAACAAAAGTTCTATCTACAGCAAAGGATCTATCTACAGCAAGGGATCTATCAACAATAATGGATCTATCTGCAGCAAAGGATCTATCTACAACAAAAGATCTATCTTCAGCAAAGATTCTATCTACAGCAAAATAATCTATCTACAGTTAGGAATCTATCTACAGCAAATGATCTATCTAAAGCAAAGTGATCTATCTACAGTAAGGGATCTATCTACAGAAAAGAATCTATCTACAACAAGGGATCTTTCTACCACGAAAGATCTGTCAACAGCAAAGGATCTATCTACAGCAAAGGATCTATTTACAGCAGGAGATCTTTCTACATCAGAGGATTTTTCTACAGCAAAGGATCTATCTACAGCTAAGGATCTATTTACAGTATGGGATCTATCTACAGCAACGGTTTTATCTACAATAAAAGATCTATCTACAAAAAAAGATCTATTAACAGAAAAGGATCTATCTACAGCAAAGGATCTATCTACGGCAAGGGATCTATGTACGGCAAAGGATTTATTTATTTATTTACAGCAAAGGATCTTAGTTCTATCTACAGATAAGGATCTATTTACAGTGAAAGATCTTTCTACTACGAAGGATCTATCTACAGCAAAGGATCTATCTACAACGAAGAATCTATGTACAGCTAAAAATCTATCTACATCAAAGGATGTATCTAAAGTAAAGGATCTATCTACTGCAAAGGATCTGTCCACAGCAAAGGATCTATATACAACAAAGAATCTATCTATATCAAAGAATCTATGTTCAGTAAATAATCTATCTACAGCAAATGATCTATCTACAGCAAAGGATCAATCTACAGCAAATGATCTATCTAAAGTAACGGGACTATATACAGCAATGGATCTATCTACAGTTAAGGATCTATCAACAGCAAAGGATCATTCTATAACAGAAGATCTATTTACAACAAAAGTTCTATCTACAGCAAAGGATCTATCTACAGCAGAGGATCTATCTACAGCAAAGGATCTATCTACAGGAAAGGATCTATCTACAGCAAAGGATCTATTTACAACAAAGGATCTATCTACAACAAACGATTTATCTACAGCAAAGGATCTATCTGCAACAAAGGATCTATCTACAGCAAAGGAGCTATCTACAGCAAAAGATCTATCAACAATGAGGGATCTATCTGCAGCAAAGGATCTATCTACAGCAAAGGATCTATCTTCAGCAAAGGATCTTTATACAGCATAGGATCTATGTACAGTAATGGATCTATCTTCTGCATAGGATACATCTACTGCAAAGAATCTATCTACAGCAAAGAATCTATCTTCAGCAAAGAATTTATCTAAAGCAAAGGATCTATCTACAGCCAAGGATCAATCTACAGTAAAGGATCTATCTTAAGCGAAGGATCTATCTACATCTAAATATCTCTCTAATGCCAATAATCTATCTACAACAAAGGATCCATTTACAACAGCAGAACTTTATACCCTAATGGATCTCTCTACAGCAAATGATCTATCTACAGCAAAGTGATCTATCTTCAGATAGAGATCTATCAACAGCAAAGAATCTGTCTACACCAAAGGATTTTTTACAGCGCAGGATCTATCAACAGCAGAGGATCAATCTATAGAAAAAGATATATATACTACAAAAGTTCTATCTACAGCAAAAAATCTATCTACAGCAAAGGATTCATCTACAGGAAAAAATCTATCTACAGCAAAGGATCTATTTACTGTAAAGGAGCTATCTACAGCAAAACATCTATCAACAATAAGGGATCTATCTACAGCAAATGATCTATCTACAGCAAAGTGTTCTATCTACAGTAAGGGATCTATGTACAGCAAAGAATCTATCTACACCAAAGGATCTTTCTACAGCTAAAGACCTGTCAACAGCAAAGGATCTATCTACAGCAAAGGATTAATTTACAGCAGAAGATCTTTCTACAGCAGAGGATCTTTCTACAGCAAAGAATCTATTTACAGTATGGGATCTATCAACAGCAAAAACTTTATCTACAGTAAAGGATCTATCTACAGAAAAGGATCTATCTACAGAAAAGGATCTATCTACAGCGAAGGATCTATCTACAACAAAAGATCTATCTACAGAAAATGATCTATCTACGGCAAGCGATCTATCTACGGCACAGGATTTATTTATTTATTTACAGCGAAGGATCTTAGATCTATCTACTGCAAAGGATTTATCTACGGTAAAGGATCTATTTACTACAAAAGATCTATCTACAGCAAATGATCTATCTACAACAAAGAATCTAAGTACAGCAAAGAATCTATCTACAGTAAAGAATCTATCTACAGCATAGGATCTATCTACAGTAAAGGATCTATCTACAGCAAAGGATCTATTTACAGCAAAGGATCTCTGTACAGTAAATTGATCTATATACAGCAAAGTATCTATCTACAGCAAACGATTTATCTTCAGCAAAGGATCTATCTACAGTAAAGGATCTATCTACTGAAAAGGATCTATCTACAGCAAAGGATCTATCTACATCAAAGGACCTATCTACAGTAAAGGATCTATCTACATCATATGATCAATCCACGGCAAGGGATCTATCTACAGCAAAGGATCTATTTACAGTAAAGGAGCTATTTACAGCAAAAGATCTATCAACAATGAGGGATCTATCTGCAGCAAAGGATCTATCTTCAGCAAAGGATCTATCTACAGTAAAGGATCTATCTACTGAAAAGGATCTATCTACAGCAAAGGATCTATCTACATCAAAGGACCTATCTACAGTAAAGGATCTATCTACATCATATGATCAATCCACGGCAAGGGATCTATCTACAGCAAAGGATCTATTTACAGCAAAAAATCTATCTTCAGCAAAGAATCTATCTACAGCAAAGGATCTATCTACAGCAAAGGATCTATCTACCGCAAAGGATCTATCTACAGCAAAGGATCTATTTACAGTCAAGGATTTATCTACTGCAAATGATTTCTCTACAGCATAGGATCAATCTAAAATTAAGGATCTATCTTAAGCAAAGGATCTATCTACAGCAAATGATCTATCTAAAGCCAATGATCTATCTACAACAAAAAAATCTATTTACAACAGCAGAACTTTATACAGCAAAGTGATCTATCTTCAGTAAGGGATCTATCTACAGCAAAGAATCTGTCTTCATCAAAGGATCTTTCTACAACGCAGGATCTGTCAACAGCAAAGGATCAATCTATAGCAAAAGATCTATTTACAAAAAAGTTCAATCTGCAGCAAAAAATCTATCTACAGCAAAGGATCTATCTACAGAAAATGATCTATCTACGACAACAGCAAGGGATCTATCTACGGCACAGGATTTATTTATTTATTTACAGCGAAGGATCTTAGATCTATCTACTGCAAAGGATTTATCTACGGTAAAGGATCTATCTACTACAAAAGATCTATCTACAGCAAATGATCTATCTACAACAAAGAATATAAGTACAGCAAAGAATCTATCTACAGTAAAGAATCTATCTACAGCATAGGATCTATCTACAGCAAAGGATCTATCTACAGCAAAGGATCTATTTAAAGCAAAGTATCTATCTATAGCAAACGATTTATCTACAGCAAAGGATCTATCTACAGTAAAGGATCTATCTACTGAAAAGGATCTATCTACAGCAAAGGATCTATCTACATCAAAGGACCTATCTACAGTAAAGGATCTATCTACAGAAAAGGATCTATCTACAGAAAAGGATCTATCTACAGCGAAGGATCTATCTACAACAAAGGATCTATCTAGAGAAAATGTTCTATCTACGGCAAGGGATCTATCTACGGCACAGGATTTATTTATTTATTTACAGCGAAGGATCTTAGATCTATCTACTGCAAAGGATTTATCTACGGTAAAGAATCTATCTACTACAAAAGAACTATCTACAGCAAATGATACATCTACAACAAAGAATCTAAGTTCAGCAAAGAATCTATCTACAGTAAAGAATCTATCTACAGCATAGGATCTATCTACAGCAAAGGATCTATCTACAGCAAAGGATCTATTTACAGCAAAGGATCTATCTACAGTAAAGGATCTATATACAGCAAAGTATCTATCTACAGCAAACGATTTATCTACAGCAAAGGATCTATCTAAAGTAAAGGATCTATCTACTGAAAAGGATCTATCTACAGCAAAGGATCTATCTACATCAAAGGACCTATCTACAGTAAAGGATCTATCTACATCATATGATCAATCCACAGCAAGGGATCTATCTACAGCAAAGGATCTTTTTACAGTAAAGGAGCTATCTACAGCAAAAGATCTATCAACAATGAGGGATCTATCTGCAGCAAAGGATCTATCTTCAGCAAAGGATCTTTATACAGCATAGGATCTATGTACAGTAATGGATCTATCTACTGCATCGGATTCATCTACTGCAAAGAATCTATCTACAGCAAAGAATCTATCTTCAGCAAAGAATCTATCTACAGCAAAGGATCTATCTACAGCAAAGGATCTATCTACAGCAAAGGATCTATCTACAGCAAAGGATCTATCTACAGTCAAGGATTTATCTACTGAAAAGGATTTCTCTACAGCATAGGATCAATCTGAAGTTAAGGATCTATCTTAAGCAAAGGATCTATCTACAGCAAATGATCTATCTGAAGCCAATGATTTATCTACAACAAAAAATCTATTTACAACAGCAGAACTTTATACAGCAAAGGATCTATCTACAGCAAAGTGATCTATCTTCAGTAAGGGATCTATCTACAGCAAAGAATCTGTATTCATCAAAGGATCTTTCTACAACGCAGGATCTGTCAACAGCAAAGGATCAATCTATAGCAAAAGATCTATTTACAAAAAAGTTCAATCTATAGCAAAAAATCTATCTACAGCAAAGGATCTATCTACAGGAAAGGATCTGTCTACAGCAAAGGATCTATTTACAGTAAAGGAGCTATCTACAGCAAAGGATCTATCTACAGGAAATGATCTGTCTCCAGCAAAGGATCTATTTACAGTAAAGGAGCTATCTACAGCAAAAGATCTTTCAACAATAAGGGATCTATCTGCAGCAAAGAATCTATCTACAGCAAAGAATCTATCTTCAGCAAAGGATCTATCTACAGCAAAGTGATCTATCTACAGTAGATGATCGATCTACAGCAAATGATCTATCTACAGCAAAGTGTTCTATCTACAGTAAGGGATCTATCTACAGCAAAAAATCTATCTACACCAAAGGATCTTTCTACAGCGAAAGATCTGTCACCAGCAAAGGATCTATCCACAGCAAAGGAGATATTTACAGCAGAAGATCTTTCTACAGCAAAATATCTTTCTACAGCAAAGGATCTATCTACAGCAAAGGATCAATTTACAGTATGGGATCTATCTACAGCAACGGTTTCATCTACAATAAAAGATCTATCTACAGAAAAGGATCTATCTACAGAAAAGGATCTATCTACAGTAAAGGATCTATCTACAGCAAATTATCTATCTACAACAAACGATTTATCTACAGCAAAGGATCTATCTACATATAAGGATCCATCTACAGCAAAGGATCTATCTACGGTAGAGGATCTATCTACAGCAAAGGACCTATCTACAGTAATGGATCTATCTACATCATATGATCAATCCACAGCAAGGGATCTATCTGCAGCAAAGGATCTATTTACAGCAAAGGATCTATCTTCAGCAAAGGAACTTAATACAGCATAGGATCTATGTACAGTAAAGTATCTATCTACTGCATATGATACATCTACTGCAAAGAATCTATCAAGAGAAAAGAATCTATCTTCAGCAAAGAATCTAT
This sequence comes from Caprella mutica, assembly GCA_947561585.1. NCBI lineage: Eukaryota > Metazoa > Arthropoda > Malacostraca > Amphipoda > Caprellidae > Caprella > Caprella mutica. The sequence goes on along the minus strand of CANNZV010005092.1, from coordinate 3,140 downwards.
CCACAGAAACGGATCAATCTACAACGAGGGATCTATATACAGCTAAGGATCAATATACAGCAAATTATCTATCTTCAGCAAAGGTTCTTTCTACAGCATAAGATCTATCTACAGCAAAAGATCTATCTACAGCAAATGGTCAATCTACAGCAAAGGATATATCTACAGTGAAGGAACTCTATACAGCCAAAGGATCAATTTACAGCCAAGGATCTATCTACAGCAAAGGATCTATCTACAGCAAAGGATCAATTTATTGCGGAGAATATTTCTACAGCAAAGGAACTACTTCAGCAAAAGATCTATCTACAGCAAAGGATCTATCTACAGCAAAGGATTTATCTACAGCGAAGGACCTATCTACAGTAAGGGATCTATCTACAGCAAATGATCTATCTACAGCAAAGTGTTCTATCTACAGTAAGGGATCTATGTACAGCAAAGAATCTATCTACACCAAAAGATCTTTCTACAGCTAAAGACCTGTCAACAGCAAAGGATCTATCTACAGCAAAGGATATATTTACAGCAGAAGATCTTTCTACAGCAGAGGATCTTTCTACAGCAAAGAATCTATTTACAGTATGGGATCTATCAACAGCAAAAGTTTTATCTACAGTAAAGGATCTATCTACAGAAAAGGATCTATCTACAGAAAAGGATCTATCTACAGCGAAGGATCTATCTACAACAAAGGATCTATCTACAGAAAATGATCTATCTACGGCAAGGAATTTATCTACGGCACAGGATTTATTTATTTATTTACAGCGAAGGATCTTAGATCTATCTACTGCAAAGGATTTATCTACGGTAAAGGATCTATCTACTACAAAAGATCTATCTACAGCAAATGATCTATCTACAACAAAGAATCTAAGTACAGCAAAGAATCTATCTACAGTAAAGAATCTATCTACAGCATAGGATCTATCTACAGCAAAGGATCTATCTACAGCAAAGGATCTATTTACAGCAAAGGATCTATCTACAGTAAAGGATATATATACAGCAAAGTATCTATCTACAGCAAACGATTTATCTACAGCAAAGGATCTATCTACAGTAAAGGATCTATCTACTGAAAAGGATCTATCTACAGCAAAGGATCTATCTACATCAAAGGACCTATCTACAGTAAAGGATCTATCTACATCATATGATCAATCCACAGCAAGGGATCTATCTACAGCAAAGGATCTATTTTCAGTAAAGGAGCTATCTACAGCAAAAGATCTATCAACATTGAGGGATCTATCTGCAGCAAAGGATCTATCTTCAGCAAAGGATCTTTATACAGCATAGGATCTATGTACAGTAATGGATCTATCTACTGCATAGGATACATCTACTGCAAAGAATCTATCTACAGCAAAGAATCTATCATCAGCAAAGAATCTATCTACAGCAAAGGATCTATCTACAGCAAAGGATCTATCTACAGCAAAGGATCTATCTACAGCAAAGGATCTATCTACAGTCAAGGATTTATCTACTGAAAAGGATTTCACTACAGCATAGGATCAATCTGAAGTTAAGGATCTATCTACAGCAAAGGATCTATCTACAGCAAAGTGATCTATCTTCAGTAAGGGATCTCTCTACAGCAAAGAATCTGTCTTCATCAAAGGATCTTCCTACAACGCAGGATCTGTCAACAGCAAAAGATCAATCTGTAGCAAAAGATCTATTTACAAAAAAGTTCAATCAACAGCGAAAAATCTATCTACATCAAAGGATCTATCTACAGGAAAGGATCTGTCTACAGCAAAGGATCTATTTACAGTAAAGGAGCTATCTACAGCAAAAGATCTTTCAACAATAAGGGATCTATCTGCAGCAAAGAATCTATCTACAGCAAAGAATCTATCTTCAGCAAAGGATCTATCTACAGCAAAGTGATCTATCTACAGTAGATGATCGATCTACAGCAAATGATCTATCTACAGCAAAGTGTTCTATCTACAGTAAGAGATCTATCTACAGCAAAAAATCTATCTACACCAAAGGATCTTTCTACAGCGAAAGATCTGTCAACAGCAAAGGATCTATCCACAGCAAAGGATCTATTTACAGCAGAAGATCTTTCTACAGCAAAATATCTTTCTACAGCAAAGGATCTATCTACAGCAAAGGATCAATTTACAGTATGGGATCTATCTACAGCAACGGTTTTATCTACTGTAAAAGATCTATCTACAGAAAAGGATCTATCTACAGAAAAGGATCTATCTACAGTAAAGGATCTATCTACAACAAATTATCTATCTACAACAAACGATTTATCTACAGCAAAGGATCTATCTACATATAAGGATCCATCTACAGCAAAGGATCTATCTACGGTAAAGGATCTATCTACAGCAAAGGACCTATCTACAGTAATGGATCTATCTACATCATATGATCAATCCACAGCAAGGGATCTATCTGCAGCAAAGGATCTATTTACAGCAAAGGATCTATCTACAGTAAAGGATCTATATACAGCAAAGTATCTATCTACAGCAAACGATTTATCTACAGCAAAGGATCTATCTACAGTAAAGGATCTATCTACTGAAAAGGATCTATCTACAGCAAAGGATCTATCTACATCAAAGGACCTATCTACAGTAAAGGATCTATCTACATCATATGATCAATCCACAGCAAGGGATCTATCTACAGCAAAGGATCTATTTTCAGTAAAGGAGCTATCTACAGCAAAAGATCTATCAACAATGAGGGATCTATCTGCAGCAAAGGATCTATCTTCAGCAAATGATCTTTATACAGCATAGGATCTATGTACAGTAATGGATCTATCTACTGCATAGGATACATCTACTGCAAAGAATCTATCTACAGCAAAGAATCTATCTTCAGCAAAGAATCTATCTACAGCAAAGGATCTATCTACATCAAAGGATCTATCTACATCAAAGGATCTATCTACAGCAAAGGATCTATCTACAGTCAAGGATTTATCTACTGAAAAGGATTTCTCTACAGCATAGGATCAATCTGAAGTTAAGGATCTATCTTAAGCAAAGGATCTATTTACAGCAAATGATCTATCTAAAGCCAATGATCTATCTACAACAAAAAATCCATTTACAACAGCAGAACTTTATACAGCAAAGGATCTATCTACAGCA